>CAUYRT010023926.1:0-32553 GCA_963574885.1 Lepilemur ruficaudatus
GGGGAGCGAGGAGAAATCTTTTATAAGGTTTTCATGAAAGCAAGACAAAATACATTTGACTGGTTGGAGTGGAAAGTCCCTAGTTAGAGGTTACTTTGTCAGTTTCTGACTGGTTAAGTTCAAATTTTGTTTTACTGTTTACACTGAGTTGAGCTTTGGTTTGCTTACATAGGAAACCAAGGCACTAGAGCTATTTCAGCCTAAAGGCCTCCCAATTTTTTAAAGCAAATCCCAGAGGCCACCCTCATAACCTCATTCAAACTGAATTACTTCACAAATGTCCCACCTCCAACTTCCAAATCTATCACATTGGGGTTAGGGCTTCAACATACAAATTTGGGGGGTAGGTAGGTACAAGCATTCAATCCCTAATGTGTGTCAAAGGAAGGTGTCTTCCATATCTGTGTAACCTGAAAGGCTCTAAAATTATGTAGATTCATAGCCTTTGTGCATAGTTATACTAGGATAAGGAAGCCTCTGAAGGCTTCTAAGATAAGATGCAATTACTAAATTTTGAGTCCAGAGATAATAGCCAAAAATATCTGAACTTTAAATTGTAGATTGCATAAACCCTCTTGTTAATGAAATTTGCATAATAATTTCCCCTACCAAAGGGTTAGGTTTTTATTTGTGGAGCTGAATACCTTAGAGGCAAATGAGGTAATCACTTAATACAAATTTGAGCTTACTCCAGTAAATGTGGTGGACTGATGAGTCAGCAGGAGTTTGCTAAAGGCAACTTCTCTAGCACCCCATGTTAAACAGAGTGAGTAAGCCCTTAAATGATCTTCCTCTGTTCAGAGGCCTGGAAGCCAGTGTCCTTGGTGGCTTCTGGCTTAGCACAAGAAGGTCACAAAACTTCCAAGTCAGGATATAACTATTGCAAATGTGTAACAGCTAGACCTAACCCAGATTCATTCATTTCTTCTATTGCATTAAGATATTTTTGACCTGAATAATTCCATTTAAATTTTGTAATTGGGGTAAGGGGAAGATTAAGAAAATTTTATAAACATGGAAAGCTATAGCTTTAAAAAATGGTTTCTCCGTTCCTGAATAATTTTAATGGAAAAAAGAGTTTCTTCTAATGTGACACACGCAGTTCCTTAAAAATAATGGCATATCTGTCAAACTGCAGATTTTTTTCTTGGCTGGAATTTAGTGTAGGGTGCAGTGCCCTTTTCTTCTCTGCCAAGGAAAATATATTGAAATTGGTACATTTTTTTCTTTTGAACTTTGAGCTTGAAAAAATGGTTTAAAAAAATGAAGCTATTCTAGTGGGTGGTAAAAAGTCTGTATGTTAGAAAATACAGGTTTGGGGAAGTATACAAATTATACTGTGGTAATAGTCACTATTTTATAAATCTCACTATTTAGGCAAAGTTATGAATGCTATCTACTGTGGGTGTCTGAAGAATGTATTGTGAGATGCCAGATAACCTCACTGTGATTCCATTTAAATTATTCTTAAGATTACCCTAAACCAGGAGAACGAAGAATTTTAAAGTTAATCTTAGAAATATCTAATAATGATCAAGAGAAATATATATATGTTCAAGCATATGAAGAAATACTGCACTATCTTGGCTATCCAAGACATGACAGGATAGGAGATGAAGCTGCAGGATATGTTTATCATGGGCCCTGCCTTGCTCCTATCTGCGTTTTCTAGAAAGTTCACTTTGAGTAAAGGGCATCCTTAATTAACTGAGCTAAGTTAAATATTAAGCACTTCACCCAGTAACAGACAGTTGGCGATTGATAAATGTCATTTCTCTTCTCTTATATTTTATAACTTGGTTGACTTAGCCATTGTTGGTTTAAACATAAAATATAAAAGATATTTGTACCATATTTAAGTCATTTAAGAATACATTTTGTTTAAAATAATTAGCAAGCAGTAAGCAACTCTGAGTGAAAACGTGACTGTTAAAATACAAGACATGAAAATGAAACAGCCGGCATCAAAGTTACGAGAAGCAATAGCAAGTAAAGGTATCAGAATATTCTCTAAAATATTCAAAAAACAATAATTCATAAAAACATTTTAATGTGCTTTTAAAGAAATACTCAGATTTGGCCCAGAATTCACTCATAGGAAGTGAAAGTTGTGCGGTTGAGGAGCCGGGTGACTAGTTTCAAAATTGTTCAAACGTGGCTCTGATGGAATAGATGCTCAGAGGGACTCTGACAATTTCTATTTTACTGCAGGAGACACAAGTCATTACTCACACAACCCGGAAACCATGGGGCAGCTGGCAGAAAGTGAGATACGAACATATTCTTGCTAAGTGTGTCCTGTGCACCTTTTTAACTCATTCATGTAAGAAAGCAATGTATGCTATTTCTTTTCTTTCTATTGCCTACGCTTTTCACAATCTAAGAGGTGAGCTCAGTTTATCCAAATATAGTTGTATTCTTACCTATTCATTATTTGAAGACAAATGCCATAATTCACACTTCAAATTTTTGAAATATTATCAACCATTTTTGCTGTCTTTTTTAATTGCAATAGTCATTTTTTGGTAGGTAATGGTTGCACAAGCAATTTGCAACCCTGTTTAAAATGAGTTTTAAACTCAACACGCATTTTATGAAATTACGCATCCTGCGTAGCACCAGGTGTTCACCCATTTCCCAAAACACCCCAAGGTGGTGGGAGGAAACAGACACAGTTCTCCACTGTGACACAGAAGAGCCAGGAACGTCCAGGGCTTTGGAGGGGCCATTGCTCCCCACAGGAGGAGATTTGCAGCATCTCATTTTACATTTACTTCATTTACACTCTGCCAAATATAGGCTCTTGCTATATCATAAAAGGAATCTGTAAGCAGCCACAAATTTTTAGCAGTTCCTTCAGTAACTTTTCTGGTCAAAAGACATTATCTCTAGGGGAATAGAAGCCTCCTTTGGTAATTCAGCTTAGCAGCTACCACCCATAAAAACAAGCCCCTCAGAATCCCGCATTTTCTCTTTCTAATAGTGAATGAGGTCTGGGATTTTCCCAGCAATATTTATGTCATAGGATCACATGTTCTTTTGAAATTAATCTTCCTCAAAGGTGATTCATTCCAAGCATTTTAAGTACAAGTGTCAAGCTTTGCTGGTGCTCAGGAAAGAGGTTTCTTCCGAATAGAGCTTAAGCACTATCTGCAAGTGCCAAAGATTTTCCCAAGAATATATTTGTAAATTGAAATTCTGCAGCCAGAGACTAGATTTCAAATGCTGGGAAAACAGATAGGAGGAAGGAAAGGCAAAAATTCTCCCCGACAAGCACTTAATTAGCATCTTAATACGGTATCTACACTCCTGAGAAGTTGTGCTGATGCATGCCCTATCTTAAAAGCGCAAAGAACTAGAGCTTTTTTTCTCTTGTGTAAGATGCTCTAGGTTGTTTTTCTGCAGTAGCAACTGAATGCGCAAGTAATATTTAGATAACATCCTGACAGATAAATCCCCTTTGCTGCTCAAAAGGCACTGGGATCATTAGAAATAATTGTCAGGGTAAGTGGAGAATTAAGTGAAGTAAACCTATTGAAAAGGGGTTGTTGCTGTGTTGTAGATTATATTTTCCTTGTCCTGCCATTTGTGCCTTTTCCTAGATGAATAACAACTTTACGGAGAAACTGAAGCAATCAGAAAAGCCTCTGCAGTCCCCATCACCATAGCTACCTATCTACCTTGGTAGGTTCCCAACTCTAGCTCCTCTCCTGTTTCTATGAAAAACTCTCCATGCATCTAGCTTAAGGTCATCTCATCCCTGACCTCCTATTCAAGGTCATTGCTCCAGCAATTACCCTTTTCTCTCTTGCATCAGTCATTCTTTCATTTCTAAAGAATCATACCATCAGCATACAAACACTATTATTTCTCCAATCTCAAAACAAAGAACAAAAAGGCCCCCCCCCAAAAAACTTTGTTTCTGCCCTCTAATTCATGTACCATTTCTCTCCTAATAATTGGGCAAAAAGTACTTGAACAAGTGCTCCATACTCCCTGTATCTCCTATTCTCTTTCAAACACACTTCATTCAATTTTTGCCCCCACTGCTCCATCAGAACTGTTCTTATCAAAGTCACGATTACCTCCACATCCTTAAATCCTATAATCGTTTCTCAGTGCTCAACTTTCTTGACCTGTCAATAGCAATTGACTCAATGAGATCAATTTCTCCTCCTCTTAACGCTTGCTGCACTTGGCATTCAGGCTACCACCTTCACCTGGTCTTGCCTTCTCAATCCATTGTCTCGTTTCTCCTTTTCTCTCAGGTATTTTAGTGTTGAGAGCCTCTTTTCTCTATCTTTACTCATTCCCTCAATGATATTGTCCAGTGTCATGGTTCAAAATACCATCTGTATTCTGATGGCTCTCAAATTAATATCTCCATTTTAAGCCACCCCCTGCCCCAAATTTCAAATCATCTGCCTATTTGACATCTCTTCAGGCTGTAATTCAGAACAGGAAGCTGAAGCTGACGTTAGCTTGGACTTAAACCCTACTCTTAGCTACCATCTCAGTTACTTGTGTGTCCATTTAAGTTTCACCATCCTTAGAAAGTTTAGTAGAGTGATTGTTAACTCCATTTATATTTGATTTAAATTTGAACTTTCTTTGTAAAGCTGCATAAGTTACAAAGTCAGTGTAGATAGTCCTAAAGTATAAGTAAATGTATAATTATAGAGTGTACATTGTAAAATTTCAAATAAAAAAAATTTCCACAGGTTGATTATTCAAATGCAATACTCTAAATTTTAATTTATAAACCTATTCTATGAAGAAAACTATGAATTTCTCACCCACAGTGTCGGCTTTCTGAGTTTTCAAAGATAATCTCAAAATTCCAGCATTGTGTTAGTTTTCCATTGCTGCTGTAACAAATTTTGAAAAACATCTTGATTTGAAACAAATTTATTTTACAATTCTGTAGGTCAAAAGTCTGACACAAATCTCACTGGGCTAAAATCAGGGTGTTGACAGAGCCATGTTCCCTTCTGGAAGCTCTAGGGGAGAATCCACTTCCTTGCCTTTTCCAGCTTCCAGAGGTAATCTGTGTTCCTTGGGGCATGGTCCTCTTCCTTCATCTTCAAAGTCAGCCATGGCAGGTCCTTCTCACCTCACATCGCATCTCACTGATCTTGCTCCCCTTATCAAATTTTTCCTTGACTTTCTTCTCCTTCCTTCAACTGTTAAAGACCCTTATGATGACATTGGGTCTACTCAGATACTCCAAAATAATCTCCCTACTTAAAGGTTGTTGATGAGCCACTCTAATTCCCCTTTTTCATGTATTTTAACGTATTCACAGGTTTCAGGGATTGCAATTCTTACCAAATTTATATTGAATTAATAGATACGCAAAACATACAGGAAGTAGGAAATGAGCAATAAACTATAAAATAGGCGATGTAATATGCATTTCCAGGTGAGGCAATGCAGACTTCAAGAGGTAATTTGCCCCACCTCTGAATCCGTTTGAACTGAGCTCTGCTCACTCTGCAGTCTACATGCTTTCCATTAATTACATTGTGCTATATAGAATTTGTTGCCTATCAGATGTGTTCTGGAGATATATTGGTTAACTTCTTGTTTACTTAAAACTGTCCTTGACTTCACAGGCATCCATGACTTCTACATGGTTAATCTCGGTGAGGTCAATGGAATTGTTTAAGAAACTTTTTTTGTTGGAAAACATAGATTCAATCTTTCAGTGTTTTCCATGGTATACTTTGTAACATTTTAGTTTTGTCACATTTATAATGAGAACTTTGTATAAATAATACCAAACATCTCTTAACATCTTTCTTGCAATGAGAGTTAGTGTGCTCTCTTGTTTCTATAGGGTTAACTTTAATCAGCAAGTTAGCACAGACATTTTGGAGATCTCACTTGCTGATACATAAGAAGCAGGCACTTATTTGCATAATGCATCCTGCCAAGTTCAAGTGAATACAATAGCATAATAGAGCACAATTTAGTGAAATAAGAGAATGGAGAAATCCAAAAGAACAAATCTTGTCAAGAACAAACTTTGTCAACACTCAAAAGAAACAATATTTTTCTATATAGTTCTCAGGATTATTTGTGGTAATTTAAAAAAAAAACATTGAAGTATTCTGTCATGAACCTCTACAGTTTTATAAACACATGGCATGTCACATATATAAACCAATCTCTTTGTATCTGGAGTCAATTTAATCCCGATGTCCTAACAAATTTTAGCACACTGCCTTGTACATGATAGGCACTCTATAAATAATTGTTGAATTAATAAGTGAAGATTAATACCTGATCTCAAAATTTGAGCCTAAGAAAATAGATATTCATTTAAGTATAGCTAATATTTAGCTAAGAAATGTATGTAAAATTAATGTCATTGGTAATCTTTGAAGTTGCATGTGAATATGTGCATTTGTTAGAGAAAATAGAAGAATATTTTTATAGCCAAGTTATGAAAAAATATTCAATAGTGAATTTTATTTGCATTTTTCTGAATACATGAAATTGTCAACCTGCAAAATGCCTTATATAAAACTGTAGAATTTATTAGAACTTTCACTGATAGTGACATTGACTTTTAAGTTTTTTAAGGTTGTGTAGTCAAGTTTTTAAAAGTTACTGTTGCAGCACAGTTAGACTTAACTTTGAATTATGTCCCTTTGTCAGCACTAATACAAAAAATAGCTATTAGAATAAGAGAAAAATATAGGAGCCCACTGCGAGCCTGGATAACAGGCATCTGCTTAAACAAGACTTAAAAAACATGTCACTTCTCTGACTGGATTTTTCTTTCTGTAAAATAAAAATTCATAAATTATACCATAACATGAAAATAAAGGAAAAGTTCTCAAAAGGTAGAAAAATGCCCACCAATTTCAAATGGTAAAAAAGTGCCCTGTTTCAGTAATTTTGTACAGGGAAGATGTCAAAGTTCTATGGATACATAGGCTAAATAAAACCTTTACTTTGAGGTCTTTTTTACTTTTTGTTCTTCAAAGGCAAAAACAGGAAAGAAACTTAAGAAAGGCATTATCTACGTACTGGGTAATATATCATACTTCTTCCACAAATAAGTGTGGATCACCAACTCTATGAGAGGCACAATGATTTATTAAAAGCCTGCCATTTGCTAAGTTGTGTATTAAATGCTGAGGATACAACAAACAAGACCAGTCCCTTATCTCAAGGAGTTTATAGTATACAAATCCCTACCCGGACAGGAAATACAGAGATAAGTATATGCACTTGGACTTCCTGTCCTTAAGGAATCACCTTGAAAGGGCACCAGAAACTTTTAAAATGGTTCTATTTAAAATCCTAAGCACATATTGTAATATTCCAAATGAAAGCATATGACAACTTCTCTATATATTTCTCCTCTAACCCTCAGCTGAAAACTGGCTGACCTCCAAATACCTGACTTCTCTGTAGTCCTTTCAAGAACAAGCTTATTCACTGTCCCATACCCCACATTCCTAAAGCAACTGAAACATTCTCTTGGTTCTCTTTGCCAGTTCTAGATCATTATCTTTCCATATTCAGGCCAGAAATACCCCTTCATCCTTTAAAGCTTACAGCATCCAAATTTGTCAACCTTCTAAACTTCTTTCTTTCTGTCATTTTTCTGACCAATCAATTTTTCCCCGCATTCATCAAGAAGTTTGGCTCACAGTTTACATCCTTCCTTTCGTCTCATTTTTCTGCATTCTTCTGGAATGAAGATTTCCATATGCAACAGAGGTTTTATCCAACCACCTAGTCACACTATTTGTTGTGATCTTCAAATCCAATCATTCCCATCTCTGCTTTGGTTCAATGCATTCTCCCAAGGTAGCACGCTAGAGGTTACCATCTGAAAAATCCCCAACCCAGGAATTTTAACATCCCACAACCCCTTAGTTCATCGAACTCCCTTCCCTTCTAGTTTTCTCTATCTCCTTTCCCAGTATCCTTGCTCTTCGACTGACTCCAGTCCTTCAGTCTCCCTGTGTTGACTTCCTTCTTTGTGCTTTGAACGTTTTGAGGTTTATAACTTCCCATGCTTTCTCTGCAGAAAGGGGATTTCTCCCCTAAATCCTTCACCTCATGTATTTCTTCTCTGTGGACCTGCTGATGCCCAAACTGTCAATTTTCCCCCCACCTGTCAGTGCTTGTATTGCTGCTGAGCAGTGCCAGAGAAAGTATCACAATCACTTGAGTGTTGGCAATGACCGCGCACGGTCTCTGACTCCTGTCCTTCAGTACAAATCAACAGTAAGCATCCTTGATCCGCTGCTCTCCTCCTTCCGGCTCCCACAGGTACCGAGACAATCTTCCACCCTCTCATCTTACCTGCTGCTGACCAGGCTTTCTATAGCTGGTGACTGTGCTTTACAGTTGAGTTTGAAGTATCCACTCTTTATCATCATTATCTCATTTTCTCTTTCAGAAAAAGAACTACCAAAAATATGAATCCAATGCATTTTTTGCTCCATTATGGCTTTATGTGTTGGCTTTTTCATTATAGCATATAAATATGCTCATTGCTTCCATTGGGGAAAACATCCTTGACGCTTCACATCATTGTAACCCACAAACTCCTTCTTGGTTTTGATGTTTATTTTTGTCTTTTTGGCTTAACAATCAAATTTCTTGAAAGCGTAATTTGTATGCAGTCACTACATTTCCTCACATATCATTTGCTTCTCATTTTCCAAGAATGTGATTACTGCACCGAAATACTCTCAAATTTTCTCTGGTGCCTTTGCTATGCCTAGAATGCTTCTGAGTCACCTTGTTCACCGTGATTACACTCTGTATTTAGAAGTACTTACTACACTGCTTTGTAACTAACTTCCTGCTTATGACCCTTAGCAAACATACAAGAACCATGTTTTGCAAAGCTGTAGTTTTCCCAGCTAGCACAGTGCCTATATCATAGTAAGTGCTTAAATACTATTAAAATGAATGACTACATCACTACAGATAGTGAACCTAAAGTATATTATCTCCATGAATTCATAGAAATATGTCACTGAAAGAGTATTTTGATCATTTAACTTCTTAATTGTCTAAGATACCCTAAAAAGTATTATCTCTATCACTTACTAGTTACTGGTAACTTTATAAAGTCATTTCCCTAAGTTTCCTCATAGGTAAAAATACTATAGCCCCATACTGTTCGGAAATGTATTTGTTGCAAGTATAATTTTCAAACTCATAAACTGCATGCCACATGAATAGATGAATGCTAACATACTTGACTGAGGAGGGTAAGGTTTGCTCATTAGATTATTTGATTCCTATCTTGGAGATAGTTTAGAGCAGTTGTCAATGAATGAATGAGTAGAAGCTAGATTTGCTGCCAATTCCAAAGAGTTGTCATGTTTTCCCATCTCATTTCATGTTGTTAGTTGCAAAAAGGGAATAAGAAATGTTTAAACCCTTTGTGATTTTGTGAGAGAGAATGAGAATAAGAAGAGAAATAAGAACTGTAATTAAAATAACATTGAAATAAAATGACTATGTCCTAAAGGCTTTAATTTTATATAACTATACCAAATAATTGAAAATAAATAAAGCATTTAAAAAATGCCACACTGTTTTACGTTAATTCTAACTCTTTCTTTTTCCTCTGCAGATTGGACACTGTTCTATTTTTACTGCTCACACTATCACTTTCCTAAACCATTTGAATAAGCCCCAGAGGACAAAGGGATCATTCTGAAGGGCGTTAGCTTTGCAGTAGGGAAGCTATTGGAGCTCTATTCTGTCGACTCAGTGTCTCCTCAGATCAGATGAGCGGGAGAAGCAGCCTGTCAGCAGATCTGTTGCCACGACGCACGCTCATGCCAAATCAAGCAGGTCAGTGGTGTCTCCAGAATTTCCTGTATATGGACAATATCTCCAACTAGAAGGTAAAACTGAAAACACCATTCACTGAACTGCAGCAATTCTCTCACTTTTAAATCTGGATTTTCATAGAAGAGTTTTTATGTGGCCTAAGGCAATGATGAAATAGTTGATAGGATCCAAGCTCCATAATCTGGAACCCAAAGTATATAATCCCTTCATTGAAACAGAATCATACCCAAATGTCCAATGTCTAAAAACATAGGACTTTAAAATTAGAATTCATAAATGTGATGCCTTCCAAGTTTCTGAAGCTTCAGTGGAAATGAAATTACATCCAAGTGCTATCCTCTGTGAAATATAAAATGCACTAGTAAGTTTTAGAAAAAGGTTCAGCATTGAAAAAAGATGACGCAACCTTCCATAATGAAGGTTTTCTGCTTAACCCTTAGACAGCCAAACAACTAAATTGACACTATATTTTCCTAGCTGTCAAATTATATACTTTTCAAGTTCAGTAATACCAGGTCTCATAATTTGTATGGAAAGCATAAATAAAATGAAGAGCATGAAGTTGATTGTAGCTGCGCCTACTGAATTTGCACCTGACAGGGTCATTCTTCTCCCTTTGGACAGAATCTCATTTGAATATTTGAGAAAACTAGAATTCCAAACTTAAGATTGCTATAGAAGACCCTGGGATTTCCCACCATTGATAAATAATTGCATTTAATTATTTCATTTTCTTTCATTTTCAAGAAAATTCTTCATGTTTATGCAGTCAGTGGAATATAGTGAACTGTCATTTGTTGTAAGATATCCTTTGTTTTACATCTTTAAAAAAAGTTTTCTTTTGCCCTCCTTTTTTTTCTCCTCAAAATTTCCAATTTCCATTATGGGTGCTTCCTAACTATCTACTCGGATTGTGTGATGTAAACGCCCAACCAGATATGACAGTCCAATTTTTCATTCATACTTTCTGTGGTATAATTATTATTTTCAGTACTTTATTCACTTTCTGCTATTGTTGCTGTTGTTGCTTGAAGTGGAATACTTTGTATTTGACCTGTTGGGTTTCATTTTTAATTTCTTCTTTAGTTTACTAAGGTGGTTTGAGTTCTGAAATTTTCTAACTTGGAGATCTATACAAATTGAATGTCTCTATTTCATCACCCAGACCCAAGAAAAGATTCCTACTATCCATTCATTCATGCAGACATCCACTACCAAATACATATACAGCAGCTTAGTAAAGTTTTAAAAAAGTAGACATTGACACCAAAATTAAAATGTTTTCAACATAATATAGGAAATAAGGATTCACTATACAAGTATAACTGCCTCTTGGCCTTTTGACTAAAGTCAAGTGTAGGATGCACTATACAAAAACAGTATACATATAATTGAATGAGACTCTTGCCATAAAAGCAGTCTCAAAAGCAGCATGAGAATTCAAAGAATGGAGAGGTTGTATCTATCTATCTGTATCAGGACAGGCTTTACAGATGAGAAAACTTTTAGCTAGAAGGATTACGGTTTGTCAGAAAACAACTGGGAAAAAACACGATAGTAAGAATGCAAGCAAATACTTACAGGTATGGTAACGATGGCTGTTTAAAGACTATGTAAACTGTTCAGCTTGCCTTAAATGTAAAATACATAGGTTAAAAGAGAGGTTGAAAGACTATGAATATTTTATTATCAAAAACATAAAACTATAATATATATTTCCCTACATGTACATAAAATGTAATCCTTGGTTAATTTCCTGAGACAAACAGAACAACCATATTCATTTTGAATGAATATATTCATTAATCTCTGACTACTTGTAATAGGACAAATATTTTTGATACTACCTCTTTTAGAATATGAGAAAAATTAAATAGAATTCTTCAGGGACACTTAGGACAGCAATAAAATATTTAGCAATCCACTTGCATTTGGGTGCCTACAGTATTCATATACTTTGCATCTCTTGCTGATCATGGTCTATTCAGTTTAGGTATCTAGTTTAAGGATCAGAAGACAATTAACAATTAATAACAGGCTCAAATAGCTTGCCTGATATTGTTTCTATGGTATTAGCTACTTGTTTCAGCTACTTTACATCATTACTGCTAAATCAAAACAAAGGTTGCTAAACAAGTAAAGAAAAGGAGAAGGGTGCTTTTACAAATCCGCAATGTTTGGAATTTATTCTTTGTTATGTAATTATTTTCAAGGTTATAGAAGTGTTCAATAACCTTGAAAAGATTCTAGTTCTGTAAGTGATATAAATGTGTCATAGATTAAGTCAGTTTCAATAATTAGAAGGGGAAGTTTTTACCCACGTGTATTGAAACCACAACACAGAGGAACATAGATCCCCAAACCTAATTTTTTCTTCACTCTACATGCTCAAATTAACTTTAAAATTAATGTTTTCATTTTGTGATTGTTTTGCTTATTTTTCTAACATGTTTAGAAACACACTGATCAATAAAGAAGAGGGAGGGTGTCAACGTGTCAAATATATACTGCAACTTACTTTTCTAACCTTTTCAAATGATTAATCACCTAGATTTAAATGTTATATGCTCATTAATGCCTTATTTTCCATTTTCCTATGCAGGATTGATTGCAAAAATTTGGTTTGCTTTCACTCGATTTTAAGTTCCAAGAGGAAGCAAAACACATGCTAACTCAAAAATAAAAATGCTATCATATAATGGGTGGCAAACAACCAACTAAACTACAACCTCTTAAACAAAAGATGTCTTCAAATTCCATTTCTGTTTCTTATCTTTAGAGATGACAGGAGAGCACATGTGAGACTGTACATGAGGGCTGTCCTATAGAACACCAGGACAATTGCGTTGATCTCATTTTGAAAACCCAAATACGAAAAGACGTAACTTTACTTGAGTATGTGGCTTATGAATATAACACAAATTAGACACAATTTTGGACTAGCCAGAGAGATCTGGCCATGAGAATGCTTTGATTTGGGATATTGCTAATTTTTCCTGCTAGGAAATATAAAACAATTGAGCCAACAATAATTAAATAGCTGCCTTCCTGAATATAATAAAAATTCTGCTAAAAAGTAAGCACTCAGTTTAAATGCAACAACCTTAGTCCCAAATAGAATTAGCTTGCTTCTTATGGAAATGAGAGAAGAGGGTCATTATAAAAGATCTGACCTATTTAATTACTTGAAAAATATATTGAACATTGACTATGTGCCTAGCATTCTTCTAGGAGAGTGACAAATTGTAAATTTAAGATAATAGCTACTTTGTTTCCTAATAGGGTAATTACTGTTAATGTGACATAATAAAAAATGTATATTTAGTCTCTGCCACACCCCACCCTTCTATCACCTATTGTTTTCTGGCACATGGCTTCTAAGACCCTTGGAATCTCCAAAGTTAGCGTCTTTTTGTGTGCTAATAAGATGACTGTGGTCTGAGGCCTCCTAGATAACATTACGGTGAGTGCTAGTTGCCCAAAACATATGATTAGAGAATCTAATCATGAACTTTGAGTCCCATCCCAGACAACCAATGAGGAGACCAGGGTTAGAAATTGACTCAATCACCAATGGCCAATTACATAATGAATTATGACTCTATAATGAAGCTTCCGTAAAAAGCCAAAAGGACAGGGTATAGAGAGCTTCCAGGTTGCTGAACACACAGATGTGAGAGGAGCCTTGCTTGCTGGATGAGAGGATGAAATCTCTACACCTCTTCCCACATATCTTGCCCTATTACTTCTTTATCTCACTGTTTACCTGTATCCTTGTAACATCCTTTTGTTTTTTGTTTTTTAAATAGAGACAGGTTTTTGCTCTGATGCTCAGGCTGGTGTGCAGTGGTGGCACAATCACAGATCACTGTAGGCACAAACTTCTGGGCTCAAACAATCCTTGCATCTCCACCTCAAGAGTAGCTGGGACTACAGGCCGGCACCACTATGCCTGATTAAGTTTTAAAATTTTTTATAGCGACAGGATTTCACCATATTGCCCAAGTGCTCTTGAACTCCTGGCCTCAAGCAATCCTCCTGCCTCAGTCTCCCAAAGTGCTGGCATTATAGGCACGAGCCACTGCACCCAGCCTGTAATATCCTTTATAGTAAACTGGTAAACATAAGTGTTTCCTTGAGTTGCGTGAACTGTTCTGGCAAATGATCAAACCCAAGAAGAGAATTATGGTAATCTGTTTATAGACAAGTCAGCCAGAAGTTGTGATTAACCTGGCGACCAACTATTTCTATTGGCATCTGAAGTGGGGGCCAGTCTTGTGGGCCTACGCATTAACCTCTGGGATCTGCACTAACTCTGGTATCAGTACTGCAGTGAATTGTAGGACACGTAGCTGGTATTGGAGAATTAGTCACTGTGGGAAAATTTTTAAAAAACCCACTCATCTGATGTCAGAACTGAAGTGTTCTGGAAGTATTCAGTATTATCTTAATAGGATAATTTTGTCCATTTATATGCAAGAATTACTGCTATAATTTAAGCAGTAATTTAAGTCTACTATCTCACTATGTTTTTATTCTAATAACCCCATCTATTTTTGTTTCTTTATTCTTTCTTCCTTTTGTATTAAGTATATGTTATTACTAAATTTCTTTTATATTATGTTTATTTTCCACTTCCTAACATCATTTTTAAATGGTTACCCTAGAAATTTTAAACGCATCCTGAATTTATTACAAATTACTTGGTTCAGGGAGTTCACGCACATGCATTGGTCAGAACTCAGCAGAAGGCTTACGGTGTTCCTGTCCAGCTCTCGGTAGCTCTTACTCACTGCAGCTATCTGTTCTCCGGTGTTCTTTCCGGTGAGTTCTAGACTTCTTACTTCCCACAAATGACTCCCAACTGCATCTCTCCAACTCAGAGAGATTTGCCGGATTTCACTTGTCTTCACACTCCCTCCTCTGTGGCGTGGACGTTTTTGCCAGGCAGTACACTGGGATAACCAGAGGGCTTAGCTCATTTGTTTCCTCATTATCAGGAATCAGTTTTCTGAAATTTTTGATCTTTCATGTCTGATAAACATTGGTCTTTTCAGTTGTTTAAGGTGGTGCAGTAAAACCAGACCCTGTTACTCATTTTGTTGGGAGACGGAGGTCTCCCAAGCTTTTTTTCTTTTTGTTTATTATTATTATTTTCTTAGTATTTGCATATATGTCATTGGCCATATTTTTACTTTTAATCTATCTGTCTTTATGTTTAGAATGAATATTTTTTGTGAAAAACATAGTTACATCTTGTGTTTTTATCTAATATGACAGTCTCTACCTTATAATTGCTGTGTTTAGACTATTTATATTTCATGTAATTATTGGTATTATTATATTTAAATATAATAACTTATATTTAATTATATATTATAAATTATATATAGTTATATATAATTCTACTATCTTGCCATTTTCTATTTGTCTCACCTATTCTTTGTTCCTTTTTAATCTTTGTTTCACATCTTTTAGATTGAATATATTTTATGATTCCATTTTATCATCACAAAAGGCTTATTCACTTTATCTTTTTTATCTTTCAGTGGTTGGTCAATGGGTTATAATATAATAACTTTATATTACTACAATTTACCTTCAAATAGTATTATAGTACTTTGAATATAGTGTAAGAACTTCATAACAATGTATTTTGATTTTTCTCCTCTGTTCTTTGTGGTATTTGTCATACTTTTTACTTCTATATATATTATAAAGTACCTGTAAATTGTTTTTATTTTTAAGCCATCAATTATTTTTATGTAGATCAAATAATAAGCAAAACAACCTTTTATATTTATTTATATTTTTACCATTATTCTTTTGTGTGTGTGTGTTTGTATGTGTGTAGATCTCAATTCCCTAAATTCTGATACTAAAGTTTTTTGAAATAAGAATAAGGTAGACCTTCTTCCCACTATTTTGCATAACTTCAGCTTTTTCAAAGAAGTGCTAAAGAAATTTTTAAAAACCTTTATGCTGAGATTAGTGTTGGGAAATACACTGAAAAGTTATAGATGGATGCAGATTAAGGCCATTTTATAGATTTGGTTGAGAGTACATACGGGAATTCCTCTCTGACTCTTTCTATTTCCTCATTGAAATATGACTTCCTATGTGGAATGCCCATTTAGAAGTCATGAATGGCCAACAGACATATAAAGAGATGCTCAACATCACTAATCATCAGAGAAATGCAAATTAAAATCACAATAAGATACCATCTTACTCTAATCAGAATGGTGATTATTACAAAGTCAAAAAACAATAGATGTTGGTGTGGATGAAGTGAAAAGCGAACACTTATACACTTTTGGTGGAAATGTAAATTAGTACAACCTTTACAGAAAACAGTAGGGAGATTCCTCAGGGAACTAAAAGTAGATCTACCATTCTATCCTGCAATCCCACTTCTGGGTATCTACTCAAAGGAAAAGAAATCATTATATCAAAAAGATACCTATACTCATGTGTTTATAGCAGCACACTTCATAATTGCAAAGATATGAAATCAATCTAAGTTCCCATCAACTGATGAGCAGGAAAAGAAAATGTAGTATGTGTGTGTGCATGTGTTTACATATACACACACACTATGGAATACTACTCAGCCATATAGAAGAACAAATTAATGTCTTTTACAGCACCTTGGATGAAACTGGAGATCATTATCCTAAGTGAATTAACCCAGGAACAGAAAACCAAATACTGCATGTTCTTGTTTATGTGCATAAATTATTAATGCAACTCTTTAACCAGATATAATATTGATTTGTTTTTAATCCTGGGTTGGTTAGGATATAAATATTCTTCGCTATCTAATTATTCATTGTATTATAACCCCCGTTTCTGTAGTCATCTAAATGTTGATCTCCTCTTGAGTATCTTTTGTGACTGACTGATGTTGGAGATACAGGAGACCCCAGGAGAAGTGGAGCTTCCCCTTGTCTTTCAGTTAGGAGGTTAACTATGTATTTTAAATGGGTAGTCTGCCTATGACACAATGAGGAGGGCACCTACTGGTGAATAAGGGAATCAAAGTTTCTGCCCTTGCCTAGCAATAAATTCTCTTGGTCTTGGGAAAATCATTTAACCTCTATGACAAATAATTTCCATTTTCCTAATACTCTAGATAGGGGTTGGCAACTGTTTTCTCTTTAGTAAATATTTCAGGTTTGCAGGCCACTTGGTCTCTGTCACAACATCTCAGCTCTCCTGTTGTAGTTCGAAAGCAACCATAGGCAATATGCAAATGAACGGGCATGCTATAAACTAATAAAACTTTACTTATGGACAGTAAAATTTGAATTTTATATATTTTCATGTGTCACGAAATATTATTTTCTCTTAGTTTCTTCTAAGCATTTAAAAACATAAAAATAATTCTTAGCTTGTGGGCTGTGTAAAAATAGGCTGCAGGCTGGCTTTGGCCCGTGGGCCCTGGTTTGCTGACCCATGTTCTATAACAGATTCCTCCTGAGAATAAAATTCCCTTTAGCTTTCTTGGGTCTGGGATGGACAAGGAACAAATCAATTCTTGGATAAAGAATTAAAGTGATAATAGAGAAGTTTTTATAGAAGTTACAGAAGACAGCATGATGAACTGATGTGTTTGGATAGGCACAACAAGTAACTAGTTGAGGTGAGGGATGACACAGAGAAAAGGAGGGCCTCAAAGGATAGACTTGCTGGGTTGATGAGCAGGCTTTCTAAGCAAGATAACTCTGGCTTGAACTGAAACAGAAATATAACTATAAAAAGCTTTAGGGATAAGTAGAGATGACTATAGACAGGAACTCATGTTTGTATACATGCACATTTGCATGTGTAGCAGTCATTAACACACAGAGCTACACAGAAAACATTGCATGAATATGAGAAGATAAAACATGCTTAATAACATGTGCTTGTGAGAAAAGAAGAATGAGGACATGAACACAGGGTGAGTAAGAATAAAAGCATTTTAAGTAGGCTTGCAAATGAGCTGCCTATTGTGTTGGGATGTAATTTGCTTAAGAAATAAGTTACATGGTAATAAATATGGCAAGAGCAAATTGGCATATTGGATACGAATTTCTGCATATATCAACAGGAGACAAAAAAACTATTTAAATGGATAACACTAAAACAGACAGTGATTCTACTTACTGGCTATAAAGGAACTGACTTCTATGATCACTATCTGGGCAAAGTGCTGAGTTATGTTTTTGACAGAATATGAATGTTTTAATAAACATACTAGAGTGGCATGGATCTGCAACTTGCTTTATTCATCCAGGCCAATGTCTTCAAGGGTTTCTGCTTGATCTGCATATATACATATATTAATTTAATTTTCTGTCTAGTAGTGATATGATAAAGCAATTCCAAAGAGGTGAGTTGCTTTAGCCACATATGAAGAAAAACCATACCACCAAGGATTGGAATATTTCCTAACATTCAGCAAAATTATTTTTTCTGACATTATATTAAGGATAAAGAAAATAGAGACACATTGGAAATATTTTTATAAACATATTTCATAAATAAAAGTAATAAAGGTTACTGGAGTGAGCACTGAGGGAGTTGTTTAAAGTAATAAATTAGTAGGATTTAACTAAGTGCCGAGTAAATGAAGAAATATTAGCAATCTTCATGAGAGTCATAAACATTAATTTTACTCCCCGTTTATTCATCATATATACTCAGATGTGTAATTAAAATTAACAACACGTTAAGAAAAGATTTTACAATGTCACAGGGGAAAATTGATGACAAAAGGTTTTATTTTAAAGTAGGAATTCTTTTATGGACTCTTAAAAATATTCATCAAGGAGAAATATAAGCTAGACAATAACAAGTACTATATTAAATTAATGCATTATTATTCCATTTTAGAACTCTGCTAGTAAGATTTAGTGGTATGATAGTCTTATTTCACAATAAGCCACTTAGCCTCGTCTGAATTTAATATGTATGGGAGCGTAATTATGGGAATGTTTGCCAAGCTGTGTTTTATTCTTTAGATTTTACCAAATGAAGGAGTACCTGTTAAGTTGTTGAGACATTTATGTTTTTGGAATTCTATTACTGTGTTAAAAGTTATGGTATATACTGAAATCATTAAATTCTCTGCCTATGGTTTCTGCTAACAACAATGCCACTGCAAAATTCCTGTTGCTCCATAACATAATGTTTATGTCTGGCTGACACTACATAAACTTGTATTTCCCTTTCATTTTTCCTCTACAGTCTACCAGGTATTGACCATTACTGTGATATTTGATAAAAAATATTTCACATAAGAGGGTAATTTATAACATCCAAGTCCTTAAAGCATCAAATACAAACATATGTGAAACTGTAGTCTCTTCATTGACATGCAGCTAATTTGGATGATAATTTTTCTTGTAATGTCTCTGTCACGTTTTAGAATCAGGGTTATGCCATCCTCATAAAACAAGTTGGAATGTGTTATCTCCACCTTTATTTTCTGAAAAAAATACATAAGACTTACTATTTCTTTCTTACATGATTTACAGATTTCAGCAATGGGAGGAGAGGCAAGATGGCGGGTGAGAAACACCTCCAGACAGAGCATCTCTGCAAGAAGGAAAGATTTTAGATGAAACTCTAAAAAATAAACAGGCAGATCAACATAGATTGGATGAGGGTCAGAAGGAAGAGTGCCTGAACATGGACAAGACACCACAGGAAGGCCGGGCGCGGTGGCTCACGCCTGTAATCCTAGCACTCTGGGAGGCCGAGGCGGGCGGATCGCTCAAGGTCAGGAGTTCGAAACCAGCCTGAGCAAGAGCGAGACCCCGTCTCTACTAATAATAAAAACAAATTAATTGGCCAACTAAATATATATAGAAAAAATTAGCTGGGCATGGTGGTGCATGCCTGTAGTCCCAGCTACTCGGGAGGCTGAGGCAGAAGGATCACTTCAGCCCTGGAGTTTGAGGTTGAGGTTGCTGTGAGCTAGGCTGACGCCACGGCACTCACTCTAGCCCAGGCAATAGAGTGAGACTCTGTCTCAAAAAAAAAAAAAAAAAAAAAAAGACACCACAGGAAGAGGCGGTGGACCATAACTGGAAGGTGAAAGGCATCATCAGGGTATAAACCCCGAGAGGCTGAGAGACCAGTGACAAGAGTAGATGTATTGGTTAAATTTCCCCTCCCTTGCGTCTCGGACTGCTGGTGGACTCCCAAGGTAGTGGAGAGACCTGCCGACACCAGCCCAGAGATGACTGCCACCAGTGAGCAGGGAGCCTCTTGTGGACAGGGCACTGGGCTCCCAGCTCCCTCGGAACACATCCTGGCCCCCAGACCTGAGCTGCTCAGTGAATGCCATATTGCTTCATTCTCACCTTCCCCTTCTCTACCCACGGCTGCCAAAAGAGACAATTTAGCCACCACCTGGAGGCATCCACATGGAATAGGAGGGGGCTCTGAAGTGGGCTGAGGTGTCCTCGGAGAGTGAGCTCCCTACCTACTGGCCCTCCCTGCTGCTGCTTGCCTGTTGACTGCAGCAGAGTAGGACAAACCCTGAGACAAAGAAACATTGATCCAGCTTGGGTACCCTGTGGGTGACTTGAGACCAGCATTCTTCTCCCTGGCAGCATCAAGGATTGACCTCTGGGGCCTGGGGGGAGAGGCCCGAAGGCCAGGTCTTGATCACATTGTTGCATTGCCTGGGAACATAGAAGGGATATTTGCGAACAAGTCTACTGAGGTGTGTGTGTCTTTAGAGGCAGATCAGAGTGGGTCCTAGCTGCAACATGCTCAAGGAGCAAACTTCCTAAAACAGGAGTGCCATGCTCCTAGCTCAAACTGTGATCCTGGGCAGGGAACTTCCCAGCTCACAACACAATCAGGGGAGCTCCGCTGGCTTGATGTCCTGCCTGCCGACAGAGGCCCATAAGAAACCACAGAATAGGGGAGGGTGGAAAGCAGTGAAGCCTGCTCCAGACTGCCAGACTGCCAATCTCAGACAGCCCCACCTACAAACACAGACTTTTTGGCTAAGTGAAGCCATTTTAGCCTCTCCCTGGCAGCTTTGCCTAGAGACGGGGAAGAGAACTTTGACCCTTGCTCTAACAGCTTTTGTGGAGCTTGAGGGAAGACTCACCCAACCCAGCTCCTCTGAGCCTCACTGCCCTACCTGCCCCTGCTGAGGTGGAGAATAAGGAGATACCTGGAAGTCCCAAGGTTTGAGGCACTAGAGTGCCTCTCCAGGTGAATGAAAGCTTGTTACAGGACCCAAAAACCACATTGCAGATTTCTCCTCCCGGGAAGCACTACTTACTGACACAGAGATCAATTTGTATGTCATGTTACTACATTTACTGACTCATCACACAGGGAGTGGTTGAATATCACCCACAAGCACCACCTACTGTCTCAGAGGCTAAACATGGCATGTCATTATCTAAATTAAAATCCAAAGGTAAGAAGAAACAGCTGCTTCAGAGGGGAAGGACTCAGTGAAAGAACTCTGGAAGTATAAAGAATCAAACTGAAAGGACACCCCCAAAGGGGAATACCAGCTCTCTAGCAATGGGTATCAACCAAATTCAGAACACTAAAATGACAGAAGAAGAATTTCAAACATGGATTATAAGAAACCTCAATGATATGAGAAAAATGAGAGAAAATGAATACCCAACACAAAGAAACCACACACAAAAATATCCAGGATTTGGAAGAAAAATTCGCTAAAGAAATTGAAATATTAAAGAATAATCAAACAGAACTTCTGGAAATGAATAATTTATTTAGGAAATTACAAAATATAGTGGAAAACCTCAAGAATAGAGTAGATCAAAGAGAACGAAGAATCTCAGGGATTGAGATAACACCTTTCAGTTAAACATGTCAGTCACAGAGATAGAACAGAGAAATAAGAGAAAAGAGCAAAGCCTACAAGAAATGTGAGATTATGTGAAGAGGCCTAACATAAGATTCATAGACATTCTTGAGGGTGAAGAAGAAAATACACAAGGGTTGGATAAACTATTTGAGAATGTAATGGAGGAAAATTTCCCTGGCTTTGCTAGAAATCTAAATATCCAGGTACAAGAACTTCAAAGGACACTTGGGAGATTCATTGCAAACAAGAAAACACCACGACACATAGTCATCAGACTTGCCAAAATGAACACGAAAGAGGCCCTCCAATGAGCTGTAAGGTGAAAGCAGCAGATAAGCTACAAAGAAAAACACATCAGACTAACTGCAGACTTCTCAACAAGCCAGAGAGACTGGGACCCCATTCTCAGTCTTCTCAAACAGAATAATGCCCAGCCTCAAATTCTGTATTCTGTAAAACTAAGTTTCCTATATGAAGGGGAAATAAAGACCTTCTCAGATAAGCAAAGACTGAAGGCATACATCAAGAGAACACCTGCCCTCCAGGAAGTACTCAGAATAGTGTTACACACAGATCAGCACAACAGACACTCACCAGTGTAAAATCATACAAAAGCTAAAGGTCAAAGGCCATATACCACAATGGATCAAGAGAGAAAACAAAGCAACAAAGTTCAACTCAACAGGATGAACAGAAATCTGCCCCACTTATCAATTCTTTCAATAAATGTCAATGGCTTGAACTGCCCACCAAAGAGATATATGCTGGCTGAATGGGTAAATATACACAAAGCCTATATCTGCTATCTTCAGGAAATACATCTAACCCACAAGGATGCATTTACACTCAGGTTAAGGGATATAAAACAATATTCCATGTAAATGGAAGCCCAAAGAAAGCTGGTGTACCAGTTCTGATTTCAGATAACTTAGTCTTCAAATCAAGAATAATAATGAAGGACAAAGGTGAAGGGTACAATTCAACAAGAAAACATAACAATTCTAAATATTTATGCACCTAACTCAGGTGCACCCAGATTCATAAAGAAAGTCCTACGTGATCTAAACAGAATGATAAACAGCAAGACCATAATAGCCAGGGACTTCAACACCCCTCTGACAGAACAGGACAGATCCTCCAACCAAAAAATAAACAAAGAAACAATGGACTTAAACAGAACTCTAGAACAAATGAGCCTGACTGACATTTACAGAAATTCTACCCAAAATCCATTGGATATGTTTTTCTCATCAGTTCATGGGACATTCTCAGATTGACCATACCCTAGGCCACAAAACATAACAAATTAAAAAAAATAGAAATTATACCATGAATCTTCTCATACCACAGAGGAATAAAATTAGAAATCAACAGAAACTCCTATCTCTAACCAAAGTCATGGAAACTGAACAATCTTTTCCTGAATAATTATTGAATTAAGGAGGAAATTAAGATGGAAATCAAAAGATTCTTTGAACTAAATGATAAAAGACACAGAATTTATCAAAATCTGTGGGACACAGCTAAAATAATCCTGAGAGGAAAATTTATATCCATAAATGCCTACATCCAAAAGACAGATCACAAATCAACAATCTAATGAATCATCTCAAAAAACTGGAAAATGAGAAGCAAACCAACCCCAAATCCAGCAGAAGAAAAGAAATAACCAAGATCAGAGCAGAACTAAACAAAATCAATAACAAGAAAACTATACAGAAGATTAATAAAACAAAAAGTTGATTCTTTGAAAGAAATAAACTTGCCATGCCTCTTGCTAGATTATTGAGAAGCAGAAAAGACAAATAAGCTCAATCAGGAATGAAAAAGGAGAAATTACAACTGATACCACAGAAATACAAAATGTCATCTATAAATACCATAAAAACCTCTATGCACATAAACTTGAAAATGTGGAGGAAATTGGAAAATTCTTAGTAAGACACAACCTCCCTAGGCTCAATCAGAAAGAAATACAATTCCTGAACAGACCAATAGCAAGTACTGAAATTGAAGCAGCAATAAAAAAAAATTTTCCTAAAAAGAAAAGTCCCAGACCAAATGGTTTCACACCGAAATTTTACCAGACCTACAAAGAAGAACTGGTGCCTATCTTGCAAAAATTATTCTGCAACATTAAGAAGGAAGGAATCTTCCCCAACGTGTTCTATGAAGCTAATATCACCTGATATCAAAATGAGGAAAGCACAGAACAAAAAAAGAAAACTACAGGCCAATATCCCTTATGAATTCAGATGCAAAAATTCTCAACAAAATCTTAGCAAACCAAATTCAGCTACTTATCAGAAAAATAAGCCCTCGCCCCCCCGTGGGCTTCATCCCAGAGATGCAGGCATGGTTAAACATAGACAAATCTAGAACTGTAATTCAACATGTAAATAGAAGTAAAAACAAAAACCATATGGTACTCTCCATGGAGGCAGAGAAAGTGCTACACGAAATTCAGCACTGTTTTATTATAAGAACTCTTAACAAAATAGGTATGGATGGGACTTACCTAAAAATCATAAAAGCCAAATATGACAAATCCACAGCCGACATCACACTGAACAGGGAAAAATCGAAAGCATTTCCACTTAGAACTGGAACCAGACAAGATTGTCCTCTATCATCACTTCTATTCAACATAGTGCTGAAAGTCCTAGCCAGAGCTATCAGAAAACAGAATAAAATCAAGGGCATCCGAATGGGGGCAGAAGAGGTAAAACTATCACTCTTTGCTGACGATATGATCTCATATCTAGAAAACTGTAGAGATCGTCCAGTATCTCTACGAGTGTCATGGTGCAAAGAAAAATGCTTCAGACCACAATCTCAGGCTGAAGGAGGAGGAGAGAGTTTTTTCCTTTCAAAGAGGAAAAGGCTCTCGAACCCCTCCAAATCTCCATATTTATTGGAGGGAAAGGTATATGTGTTTACAGTAAAGAAGATATAGATAAAATATTTGGTGTCATATGGTAAGTATATTGTTCTAAACAAGCCTATTTAGTGAGATACATTAAACTTATAATTATCCTGTTATTTCCTTGTTGTTCCTTAAGGCCATAAGCAAAAGGGCAGGGACCCAACACCAGTCACTCTTCCATATATTTCAAAGCCTGCTGTGTGCAGCTGGCTGATAACAATCATATTCCAAGTCCTGTTTGCAGGACTATCAGATATCTTTCTGATATCTTTCTCACAGTCCCTTTACCTAGGCCTTTATGCCTTTTTTAATATACTCTACAGAAAATCCCAAAGATTCTGCCATGAGATTACTGGAATTGATAAACAAATTCAGCAAAGTCTCAGGTTACAAAATCAATGTACACAAATCAGTAGCATTCCTATACACCGACAACAGTCAAACTAAGAAACAAATGAAAGACTCAATACCCTTCACAATAGCAACAAAGAAAATAAAATACCTAGGAATATATTTAACTAAGAAGGTGAAAGACCTTTACAGGGAGAATTAAGAAACACTGAGGAAAGAGATAGCAGAGGACATAAACAGGTGGAAAACCATACCCTGCTATGGATTGGCAGAATCAACCTTTTAAAATGTCTATACTACCCAAAGTGACCTACAGATTCAATGCAATCCCTATTAAAATGCCACCATCATTTTTCACAGATCTAGAAAATATAATTCTATGCTTCGTATGGAA
The DNA here is from genome assembly GCA_963574885.1 of Lepilemur ruficaudatus. Taxonomy (NCBI): domain Eukaryota; kingdom Metazoa; phylum Chordata; class Mammalia; order Primates; family Lepilemuridae; genus Lepilemur; species Lepilemur ruficaudatus. Next base: position 25,369 of record CAUYRT010023926.1, read on the forward strand.
CCAGAGAAGGTCCCGTATAGCAAAAGCAATCTTAAGCAAAAAGAACAAATTGGTAGGCATCAATTTACCAGACTTTGATCTATACTACAAGGCTATAATAACTAAAACAGCATAGCATTGGCACAATTACAGAGACATGGACCAATGGAACAGAACTGAGAACCCAGATATAAAACCATCCTCATATAGCCATCTGATCTTTGAGAAAGCAGACAAAAACATACACTGGGGAAAAGAATACTTATTCAATAACTGGTGCTGGGAAAATTGGATAACCACATGTAGAAGATTGAAATGGGATCCACACCTCTCACAAAAATCAACTCATAGTAGATAACAGACTTAAACATAAGGCAGGAATCTGCAAGACTTCTAGAAGAAATTTTTGGAAAAACTCTTACAGACATTGGTGTAGGGAAATAATTTATGAAGAAGACCCCAAAGGCAAGAACAGCAACAACAAAAATAAATAAATGAGACCTGATCAAATTAACAAGCTTCTGCACAGCCAAGGAAACGATCATGAGAGCAAACAGACAACCTACAGTATGGGAGAAAATGTTTACTTGCTAGACATCCAATAAAGGGCTGATAACTAGAATCTGCATAGACCTCAGGAAAATCAGCAAGAAAAAAATCAAACAACCCCATTAATAACTGGGCAAAGGACGTGAACAGAAACTTTTCAAAAGAAGACAGAGTAATGTGGCCGGGCGCGGTGGCTCACGCCTGTAATCCTAGCACTCTGGGAGGCCAAGGCGGGTGGATTGCTCAAGGTCTGGAGCTCGAAACCAGCCTGAGCAAGAGCGAGACCCCATGTCTACTAAAAATAGAAACAAATTAATTGGCCAACTAAAAATATATACAAAAAATTAGCCAGGCATGGTGGTGCATGTCTGTAGTCCCAGCTACCCGGGAGGCTGAGGCAGAAGGATCGCTTGAGCCCAGGAGTTTGAGGTTGCTGTGAGCTAGGCTGATGCCATGGCACTAACTCTAGCCCAGGCAACAGAGTGAGACTCTGTCTCAAAAAAAAAAGAAGAAGACAGAGTAATGGCCAACAAACATATGAAAAATGTTCAATATCTCTAATCATCAGGAAAATGAAAATCAAAACCACAATGAAATATCACTTAACTCCAGTGAGAATGGCTTTTATCAAAAGGTCCCAAAACAATAAATGTTGGCATGGACAGGGAGAGAAGGGAACACTCATACACTGCTGGTGGGACTGCAAACTAGTACAACCTCTGTGGAAAGCAATATGGAGATACCTCAAAGAGCTACAAATAGAACTACCATTTGATCCAGCAATCCCATTACTGGGCATCTACCTAAAGGAACAAAAGATTTTCTATAAAAAAGACATCTGCACTCGAATGTTTATAACAGCTCAATTCACAATTGCAAAGATATGGAAACAACCCAAGTGTCCATCAATACATGAGTGGATTAATAAAATGTGATATATGTATTCCATGGTGTACTACTCAGCCACAAAAGATAATGTGATCTAGTAAGTCTTGTATTATCCTGGAGAGAACTGCAGCCCATTCTACTAAGTGAAATATTGCAAGGATGCAAAAACAAGCACCATATGCACTCACCATCCAATTGGTTTTAACTGATCAACAATTACATGCACATATAGTAGTAACATTCATCGGTGTTGGGCAGGTGGGGGGTAGGAGGGGGTAGGTTTATTCACACCCAATGGGTGTGGTGCTCACGCACCAGTGGGGATGGAAAGACTTAGAGCTTTGACTTGGGTGGGGCAAAAGCAATATATGTCATCTAAACATTTATATCCCTGCAATATGCTGAAATAAAAAATATAATTTTTCCATTAAAAAATAGATTTCAGCAATGAATCCAAAGGCGCCTGGTGTTTTCTTTGTGGGAAACACTAGGCTTGTTCCCTTTGTGGGAAGGCTTTGGTAATAGATTCAATTTCTTTAAAAGATATGGAGCTATTAAAATTTTCTAGGGTTAGAAATTTTGTTAGGGTTGTTAGGGTTGGTAACAATTTGTTAGGGTTGGTAAATTTTGTTTTTCAAGATAGTTTTACATTTTACCTAAATCATGAAAGCTGTCAGCATCAAGTTATTTATAATATTATGTTTTCTTTTCAGTATCTCTGATCTCTATAATTATATCAACTTTCATTGCTGTATAGGTAATTTGTGTTTCTTCACTTATTAGTTCTTGATCAATCCTTGCAGAAGATCATTAATTTTATTAATCATTTCAGGAAACTCTTTGTGGCTTTGTAAATTTACTCTTTTGTTGGTTAATTTTGTATTAAAATTTCCATAGCTTCTTAAGATAAAAATATATTCAACTGATTTTTAAGATTTTTGTTAATTGGGTGAAATTCATGTAACATAAAATGAACTGTTTGGAAGTGCACGGTTCAGTGGCATTTAGTACACTTTCAATGTTTGTGTGATTACCATATGTATCACATTGAAATTCAGTTTTTTCATTTCAAAAGAACCTCCTATACAGTTTGAGTATTCCTTATCTGAAATTCTTGGGACCGTAAGTGTTTCAGATAATGCATTGGATTTTTTTGGATTTTGGTATATGTACAAATACATAATGAGATATCTTGGGGATGGGACCCAAGTCTAAACACATCCTTTATTTATATTTCATATATACCTTATACACATAGCCTGAAGATATTTTTTCTATATAATACTTTTATTCATTTTTTTCCATGAAAATAATTTGAGCACACTGAGCCATCAGAAAGCAAAGTTGTCACTCTCTCAGCCACACTGGTGGACAACCTATGGTTGTTTGGCATCACCATCATTCCTGACTCCGATCTTATATGCTACTGATAAGCAATTATCTTCTTACATTTATTCACACGTAAGTACTTAGCCATACAAAATATGACATAGCACTAATACGGTGAACACATAATGTATTCAGGGTGGTAAGTGTTCAGAGAGTGCAATTTGGCTGAAGAATGAGATTCCCAAGGAAGATCAATAGTGAATAAGGGTAGAAAAGTAGGTGAAGGATTCAAAACAGAAGGTAGACTGGGGATATTAACTGGTGACTGGGAAATTGTTGTCCTAAAGTAAAATGGGTGTGTTAGGAAAGCCAGAGAAAGATGATTGAGAGCGCGGATTTCTGCATTGTAATGATTTTCACATATTTTCTCTGCTCGACTTTATAGAGAACAAGTAGTAGAATGTAGCAAGATCTCTCTGGAGAAGATCCTGTTAACACTCAGCTGTCATTAGCCTGAGCTGGATAAAGAATAAGGCCATTCACACCCTTGTGCAAGGTACGCAAGTCTCTAAGAGACTTTACGACAACAAGAAAGTGGTAACAAAGCAGTTAAGGCTCTACAGAGAATTCTAGTTACAACGTAGAAACATGTAATCCAATCTTTCCTCTCTGCCAAAATGAAAATGATAATGATATTTCTTATTTAGTATTAAGGTTTTGATTTTAAGTTCCATTTGTAGGCACCAACCTCTCTATTAAATAAATACAGAAGAAATATTTAAATGTTAATTTGAAATGATGCGACATTATTTTTCTGCCTGAGGGTAATCATGGGTTTTAGTCCATTTCTTCATCCAATTAGAGATTAGAAAAGGAAATTTGACAAGTTTCCAACAAAAAGAGAGTAGGGAAGTTCAAAGGTGACTCATTACTTTATTGGAAATCACCATATCTGAGTATGGGAAAACAATCAACCAAAATGTTTAGATCTACTGCAGTTTTTATAAAACAAGATAAAGAGAATATTGTACAACACCCTTGAAGGAAGGCAGACCTCTTAAATGACCTATTACAGAAACCAAAATAGATTTTCACAGACTGGTTGGCAGATGTAAAAAGAGAGAGAGACAGAGAGAGAGAGAGAGAGAGAGAGAGAGAGAGAGAGAGAGAGAGAGAGTCAAAGGAAATATGTTTGAAAAGGAAAAATTGAGGAGAACCTAACCTAAATATGTAATTAAATCCATACTGGAATTAGTAAAGAGCAAAATTAACACTTCAAAGGATTTTAGGAGCCATCCAGAATGCAGAAAAAAAGTTAAGAGTACAAAACATGAAAGCTATTAAAGAGAAGATGATAGCTGTGGGAGAAAAAAGAGAGAAAATTGATTTACAAATTACAGGTGTTTCTAAAGAATTGAATTAGAAAACTTGAAACAGAAACTATAATCAAGTACATAATTTAAGACAAGTTCACTCTCCTGAAAAAAATATACCTGTTTACATTGAGTTAAAGAGCATTCACACAAAATTAATGAAAAGGCCCACTTTCTGATCAAATATTTGAATGATAAGAATGTAGAAATATTCAGGGAGTATTTGGACTCAAAGGAGTAAATCCCAGGCCACAGGCTCAGTCTTCTCTGAATATTAAAAGCCAGATGAAACTTTTGTACATTTTTGAAGGAGTTGCAATCCTGTGTTTACTTGTGTTTACTTCTGTAGCTTCAGCTATTGAAACAGGGACTAGCACATCGTATTTGCCTACCACGTGTGAAGGCAAAAGGCATTGCTAAAAATTTAATTTATAAACATACACCCTTCCTGGACAACAAAAGAAATCTCTTAACATTGTATTTCATCTGGTGAAGGGATGTATCCTAACTAATATTTTGATCATTGAGAAGTTGTAGTATCAAGTAGACCAGCAGAGCAGCCAGTGACAGGAGTGGCTGGTAGAATCACCACTGCAGATCGCCACCCTAGATAGAGATCCTAGAAGTTAGTGCAAAAGTTGCTTCCCCAAGATGCCTCTGTGTAGAACTTCAAAGGAAATAATCTTATGATGACTTTTTTTTAAAAATCCATTACAGGACTAAGCTGTAATTGCCCACCCCCACACAAAATCCTTCTGAATTGACTGACTTTAAAAAGTCAATTTTACTCTTCCTAGATACATGCCCTATGCCTCATCCTCAACACAGAATGGAAATGTGCCAAAATGTGACTTTTTAAAAATCTATTAATAAAAGGTTTTGGATGAATTATCTACATTTTATTTTCTGTGTTTTATATTTTTACTTCATCAGGCATTTATATTGAATAATTCTTTGTTTTCAGAAAAATATAAAAATTATTATAGCAGTAATTTCTGAATGTTAGCCCGTAGTGACTAAACATCTCTGAAATGTGTAAATGAAAATAGGAATTCAATTTTTTTATACTTTTGAAAGTTCCAATTGAGAGTCCAATAAAACATTGAGGAAATACAACTTTTTTTTGTACATGTTATGCTTGAGCACATTCTAATCTTACAAGCTCTGAAAACTTTTTCTCAAAGTTGGCCATTAAACTCTTAACTGTGTACTTCTAGCCAAATCCACAACTCACACTGGATGTTGATGCTGTGTCTGAGCTCTGCATCCATGCTGCTTTCCCTCCAAGTCTGAAAAGGCCATCACTGATTTTCACAGCACAGGGCATTTTCTAGGGTCTTACTTGATTCAGCAGATTTCTCTGAGAGTGAATCAATGAAGTGTGAAGATTTAGATGGAACTGTCTAACACAAGCTCAGGTTATTATATCATTAATAAGAATTAAATCATTGGCCCTGCTTTTCCCCAGGTTTCAAAGTCAATTTGCTGTCTTAGTAGCTAACTGGCAAGAGAGAGGAGTCAAATGATCTATTCACAACAGGAGACACTATGTCGTTTACTACTCAATCAGTCCTCTGTGTTCTGTCAGTGAAGATGAACCAAAAGAGATCACCTCCAAATTTACTGTTATAATGAGAATTATTGACCTGGTATCAGTGGAAACAAGATTATACCAGCAGCTCTTTCTTTTGTAAAATATGACTTTTTAAATATTATAAGAACTACAAAATAAAATATTTTTTGGTTGGGGACAGTAGATTTTCCTGACCTATCATTTTGGAATGTTTACCCTTATTCTGTATGGTCAGAGTTTTTTGTTGTTGTTTGTTTTGTTTTTGTTTTGGCTATATGTAATAAAACAAGGACAGAGAGAACTCTAAGAATAGCATCATAACTTGTTACTGCACGGGACAAGAAATGATTTGTTATCTAACAGAAATAACTAGCTACCTAGAATTTGCATGAAGGCAATTGAGTTATCTGCAAATCTAGTCTGGCTCAGAGAATCTAAGAGAATGTTGGGGAAATATGATTGAGGAATTAATGAAATGCGGCTCATAAGATCATTATTTTATTGTATCACCCAATATTGGTATATTAAAGACAGAAACAGGAGTTTGCAGGGTTTTGCCCTGAAAGAATATGTGAACTCAATGGTTCACTTATCAGAGGCTGTTATCATGGGAGAGCTCTCAAATCTCCAGTAGGGTTGCTTTCGAAGAGACTTACTGGTTATCTCTCTGTGGGCTTTCCGGTGCCTTGAAAGGCAAGGCAAGGTAAATATTTAGTCCACAAGATGGGAGCCGGAGACAATGAGTGTACTTTGCTCTGAGACATGCCTTTGTGTTATAAACAACCTGTTTGTAGAAATTCAGGCTTCCTGTTCACTCCTGACTGACTGTTTACCTTTAAGTCCACAATAACTAAATCAAAGAAATATAGAGTCACTACACCTCTTTAGTTATACTTCTGTTAATCGATGACTACCTCTTAGAACATAGAAGGTAGCCCCTAAATGACTTTGTACCTGTTTGTTCACCTAGATAGATTAAGAATTGTTAGTAGCCCTTTGAGAGGACCTTTGACCCTAACCCACTACCTGTGTAATCCTGCTCCCCTAGCAACTGCATTCCCTGATATGCAAATGTGTTACCCTAACAACTAGTAATTGAGATCTGTGAATATAAAATCCTATGTGAATCTAACTATATTGCTAGATCGTTCACAGGGCTATGCCTAGCCACCTAAGTACCCTGCTGTAATTATTCTGATCTTTTTATATAAAACTATAAACTATACCTTAGTCTCTGTGTATTCTTTTATTCTTTCTATTTCTTATCACTTTTCTTATCCTCTGTGGTGACCCCTATCCGAGGGACTTGGCTCCATAGGGAGGAGTAGCTGACCTCCTTGTGGGCCTGCCACACCACGCTCTTTTCCCCGCAAAAGAAAACAACCAAGGCCTGGTAAAGATGGCTGGCTGTTAGGGGAATAATGTTGCAGACTAAAAATAACGTGGATAGAAGGGAAAATAATTTCAGAAGTTGTCTTCCAATCTGAATGCAAA
>CAUYRT010023929.1:0-16843 GCA_963574885.1 Lepilemur ruficaudatus
CAAACGTCAACTCCCTGAGGCAGAGCGGTGAGAACCAGTCCATGCTGAGACGAAAACATTCTGGGAACAGAAAATAGCGGTGGGAAAAGTTGGGGTAGACTGGGACAGATGCCAAAAAAACAGTGTTAAAAATAAAGACGCTGCAGGTGGAAATTGCTGCGGTCTTGTACCGTCTTTGTGTGTCTGTCATTTGTTGTCTGTCTTCTATGTTCACTTCTCCTCCCCCAGAAGGGGCCACAGCACATGCCACGTTAATTTAAACATTTTTTGTAGAAATGGGGTCTCACTATGTTGCTCAGGCTGGTCTCAAACTCCTGGCCTCAAGCAGTCCTCCTGTCTCAGCCTCCCAAAGTGCTGGGATTACAGGCATGTACCACTGCACCAGGCCTGATATGGACTTTAATAAAGACCTCTCTGGCAGCAATTCAGTAGACAGGGCATGGGCAGTGAAGGAAGAGCCAGGGAGACCAGCTAGACCAGGGAAATGAAGTGGGGAGCCAAGGTGGGAGATGGCAAGGAGCTGAAAAGGACGTAGATGGAAGGAAATGGAGCCTATCCAGGTGAGAGATGAGAAGTTGAAAAGGGGCATAACAGGAAAGAAAGGAGATTAAGCTTTGATTAAAGAAAAGAAGAAGAAGAAATTGGCAGGTCTTAGTGAAGACAAAAGCCAGGATTCATATTTGGACAATCAACTGAATTTTTGTGCCAGCAACTGAGATTAAAAAAATACAGAAGGAGCAACAAACAGGTTTAGAGAAAGGTGACTGATAAGTTTTGTTTGGGACAAGTTGAGTTTAAGCTGTTTATGGGACATCAAAGTGTAAGTGTCTAGCAGACACTCAATTCATGTCCAAGTATTGGGTGGTCTCTATCTAGAGATTTAGATATTAAAGCCGTCAGTAGGCAAATTCTTGTTAAAACCATGTGGGTAGATGAAATGTCCCAATAAGAAGCAGCATCCAGAGAAGTGGCCAGGCTGTCTTCGGAGAAGCAGCGCTGAGCACTGGGAGGAGGAAGAAGCTGTAGACAAAGAAGGAGAAGACAGCAGAAGAAAGTTTCCGGGGAGCAGAGGTTGGAGGGATCAATAGCATTAAACCAGTATTTAATAGGGAGCTCCTTAAATGCTGGGCTGAGCATGTTGCCTGACACACAGCCATGCCTGATCAATGCTTGCTGAGTGAATGAATGAGTGATGGCAGGGTAGATAAGACTGTAAGATCAGACAGAAGAGAAGCATCTTTGGCAAACATCTGCAAGCTGCCTGAGATGGGCAAGGTTTGAAACATGAACTCATCCGATACAGCTGCCAACATGTCCAGCAAGATAATGGTCTGTAGTAAGGAGATCTTCAAGATTTATTTGCCAGATACACACCCAAAAGGTAAAGCCTCCAACCACATCAGGCTGGATGAAGGCCTCTATGGTGAGAGCTGTTGGATTAGAATCAGAGAGGTTGGAAACCAACAATCTTCACGTCTAGATTAATCGAACGCTTTAATAGAACTGATTTTTTATTAGCTCATTAAATTTAGCTTAGGAGGCTGTCTTGATTTTTATCTGGAGGGGGCTGGAGGAGGAGTTAGGTTCTTTCCTAAGGCATTTTCTTTAAGTTTTCAGTTGAATTTCTCTCCCAGAGCAGCTAAGGGTTTAGCCACTTGCAAAGAGAGTAGAGGAAGGGGTTCTTGTTCCACTTGATCAAGGTCTCTGAGGACTGGGGTCTCCATTACGCCACCTCCTACGTGACACTAGGAATATCTTGGGCCAGAAATTGGCTGGATCAACAGGGAAGTCAATGCATGGTGGCTGACTTAAAAGCTGCTGGAAAACAAAACAAAGAGTATAGTAATTTGGGGAAGAGGGTGAGGTTAAATGGGGAAGCAAAGAGCTGGTATTTCTTTTGAGAAGTGGGGTGGAGAAGCAAAATGCACTCACACCTTGGGCCCCAGCTTCACCTTTCCCACTAGTACTGGCAAACTCTCTCGAAACTCATCTGTAAAATGGAAATTCACTCAATTAAAATTGAATTACCCCCTGCAGGGTACCACACACTGCTCCAGACACTTGGAGAACATCCATGAATAATAATAATTTATTATTACTCCTTAATAAATATTAATTTATTATTACTCCTTCTTCAGAATGTTTTCAGGAGTAAATGGGATACTGTATGTAAATAGTGCTGAATTAGAGGTAACTGCAGTGACAATGGTGGTTCTCACACATAGAAAACAATGATACAAGAATGCGCCATTGGACAGAAGAGGGTTGGGGGACTGAGCACTGAATGTCTCACTCTTCTTCTGGGCTATGAGCTCCCTGAAGCAAACTGGAGGCCATGTCTGCCTTATTCATCTGTCTGAATCCCTAGCACAGTGCCTGGAGCATAAATATTTGGTTATCAGGAAGAAATCGTTCTCAACCATTGCCAATTAAGCATGCATCCTTCCAAAGTCTGCATTCTTCAGCTATCAACACCCAGTGTCCTAGGACCCTTCTGACAACTAGAGAAAATGCAAGGCACTGGGTGCAATGGCTGGTACATAGAGGTGATGAGGAAACCCAAAGAGATCCAACAAGTCACTTCTGGCTTGTAAACTTGGACCAGTTTAATTTACTGAGCTAGTGTTCCTGAGAGGCAGAATCTCTGGAGTGCCTACAGTGATCCTCCACATGTACAGGGGAGGAATTAGGCATAAGGATGTGAAGAGGCAAGTGCCTAGAGCCTGCCTAGAGCCATTCACTCAATGACAGACAGAGCTGTGGCTGGAGCAAACCCAGGGAGGAATGCAAGAGGCTGGTCAATGCCTGCATGGTATATCTAGTAGTATAATTAGGGAGATAAGCCACTTACTGGCACAACAGCTAAATCCCCTGTGGCTAACAAATGTCAGGTACTGGCAGAGTGCCAAGGTTGGGGAGAAGATCAGGCATACTGGAGGAGGCTAATGTACTAAATATGAGGCTAGTATTTAGCACATGCTAGCCTAATACTAAAATAGACTAGTATGTACATATATTTCATGTATTCATGACACATCTTTCTCTGAATTTCTAGGCTATGTGGTTCATCTAAAAAGCTGAAATTGCAGCTGGCTTTGAGTGGGGTGAGAGGAGGTGCCTGGGGGGATTTATAACCAGAGGGAACAGCATGAGCAAGAGCTCAGAGGCAAAAGTGGGTGCGGCCAATCGGGGGGTGGGGTGGGCAGGAGGAGAGCTAGAGGCTGGAAAGAAGCATAGTTTCCCGACCAAGTCTCTGCTGCACGCCTGCCAGGGCTTTCCCTCCTAGCTCATTTCACCCTTCCCATAAACTTGTGAGACAGATTTTGTTGTTGTTGCCATTTTATAGACAGGGAAACTAATACTCCTTGGTACACAGCAAAGTTGGTACTTGAACCAGGTCTGATGACAAAACTTCTGTGTTTTTCACTTTGCTTATGTGTCTTCCTGGAGGGGCCATGATGGGCTACACTGGTGATGAGACTTCCTACTGGAACTTGGGAGTCCCTGGTTCTACCCCCAAATAGCTGAGTGACCTGGGCAAGGGAATTGGCCTCCCTCACCCTCCTTCCCTCCTCTGTAATACAGGGCAGTAATGGTTTGTGTTGTGTAATAGAAACAGCCATTTCTACTACAGTTGACCCTTGAACAATGTGGGGGTTAGGGGAACCAACCATCATGGAGTCAAACTTTTGACTCTCCCAAAACTTAACTACTAATGGTGTACTGTTGATGAGAAGTCTTACGAATAATCTAAACAGCCAGTTAACACATATTTTGTATGTTCTATATCATATGCTATATTCTTACAACAAAGTAAGCTAGAGAAATGAAAATGTTATTAAGAAAGTCATAAGGAAGAGAAAACACATTTACAGTACCGCACTGAATTTATCTACACTGTAAATTTATATCATCTGTTTACAAGATGAACTGTCTGTTTGAAATGGTGGGCAGCTGCAGCTGCAGACCTCAATCTACAGTACATACCAGACAATTCAACTTTTTCTTGTAATGTCATGACTTTTTTCTGCTTCTTGGGAACACTTCCAGTGTCACTAGTGGTGCACTGTATGGGTCCCACGGTGTTATTCAAGGTTTATGGCATCGCACTAAACACAATGAAGAGTGCTCTAGCACCATGAATGATCACGTTTTAATGCAGTACACAACTTACTGGAGAGGGGAACGTCTCATGTGGAAATGATTAGCACCCCAAGGCATTTTAAGTGGATATTTACAATACTTGAGACCACCGCAATAGCAACAGGATGTAGCTACGAAATTATCACAATAGTACAGTATGTACTACAGCTAATTTTATGCAGTTATGATTTAATACTGCATATTTACATGTGTCTACAACTTATGTTTGTACAACAGTAAATGGTGCCATGTACAATCTGTGTTTGTATGCATAAATTTTGATAAATTTTAACTTTTTATAATAGATTTATGTGTATGTTATGGTAGTGAATGATAAAATAGAGTAGTATGTACATATATTTCATGTGTTCATGACACACCTAACTTTTTCTGAATTTCTAGGCTATGTGGTTCATCTGCAAGCTTTTTCAAGTTGTCACAAATCTCAAAAAAATTTTCCAATATATTTATTGAAAAAAAATCCATGTATAAGTGGGTTAGCACAGTTCAAACCCATGTTGTTCAAGGGTCAATTGTATACACCAGTGTCAGATCAGCCCAGGGTGGTAGCAGGGTTGGGGGGGTTCCTCTGTTGGGTTCTCACCCCAGGGCTTGGGCTGATGCAGTGCCATGGTCACCTTACCTGTGGGAAAGAAGGAGCATGGCCAATCAGCGCGGCTTTTGAAGATTTGACACAGTGACATGCTCATTTCTACTTCTTTGGCCAAAACCAACCCAGTAGCCACGTCCAAGCTCAAGGGGGCTGAGAAGGCCCAGTTACCCTGTATCTGGATAGAAGGACTCTGGAAATATTAATGACCACCTCAAGTACCTAACAATGATTTTGGATACCTACCTGTATCATTCCAAATGCTTTGCAAGACCTTTTTACACTCCTGAGTTCTTTTCCTCTTTAGAACTCCTCGTGAAATTTTAAATCTCAGAATGAAGAAATTAGATGTGATTCTAGGCAATGGGGAGCACTTCAAGGTTTCTGAGGAGGGAAGGACAGAAGTGCTGAAGTCCAGGGAGTCAAAGTGGTGACAGAAAGCAGAGTGCTTTCCCAATGGGCGAGCCTGCAAACATAGGGGGGTGCATGGCAAAGATCCTGGGGAAGTCCTGGTGCAACCTGGACTCAAGGATGGTAGTGATGGAAAGAAAAGGAAAATCCCACAGAGACATTTGAATGCAATAAGCACTGATTCTGAGCACCCACTCTGCACCAAGCACCGTGCTGGGCAGTGGAAGCACAGAGAGGGCTGAGAACAACTTTACTGCCGAGGCACCTCCGCTTCTCGTGGATGACACAGACATGAGCTGTGTCTGGCCTTCCACAGAAAGCCTCTGTTCTCCCCCTGTGCCCACCTCTGAGCAAGCTCAACATTGAGTTGCATCCCCCCAAAAAATAAACCTGAACCATCCTGTTAGTGAGAGGTCCACATTTTACTGAAGATGCAGAGGGTCTGAGAACGCCACATTGCACCCTGCACAGCAAAGCATTATTTCCGATTCCCACTCACTGTTGCTCTTCTTCCTCCTACCTTGTTCTGGCTGCCTCATCCTCCATTCCAGGGCCACACACACACACACACACACACACACACACACACACCTTTCTAAAGCTCTCCCCCTCCTTTTGCAAAACAATTTAGACCTCTCTCTCTCTCTCTCTCTCTCTCTCTCTCTCTGTCTGCCCTCAGAGTTTGCCATCTGGCACTCATCACAGTCCTAGGCAGATGATCAGCTCTCCTGAGAACTCGCCCTCTGTACAAATGAAGCGAGCAGTGAGAAGTAACCATCAGTCTTCTCTGCCTCAGCGGCCACCATCCCTCACACTCGTCAGAGGTTTCAGCCCGTCTATTACCCAACCTGCTCTCAGGGGCTGTGAGAAGACAACGCCGAGTGTTCACTTCATGCCTGGTCTCGCCTTATTCCTCGTCAGACACCCTCCCCCTTCCTTCCAGCTCTGCCCTGTCACTTAGGAAAAGGGCAGGTTTGCCTCTCGCCCTGCTGGGCCAGGCCAGCCCCTCCTGCTCCCCGGGTCCACGGGAGTCTCTAGTGGGGACAGTGGGGACTTGCCACTCTCTGCTCCTGCACACTGGTGCTAGGATCCGAGGGGCTGTGGGAGTGGATGGAGGCCCCAGTGGGTCTCCTACTCCTTTCTTTCCCACAGATGCTCTGTGCAAACTCAGCTCAGGAAGTCACAGCTATAAATACATAGGCAGATAAACATTCCAAGTAAAAATTAAATTGTGAATATTTATAAATGTTCTTTCTGGCAAAGTTAAAGCAACCGTTAAATATTGTTGCAACTTTAAAATATACCGGTAAAGAAAACAATGCTGAATGAGTGACATGCCCTACAAATGACTCATGCTTATTTGCCAAATAATGTTCTGATGTATTTCATGCCACTTGACCCAGATGACAAAATGCTGGCTGGACTCTGCCTCCCCACCAGCACCTCCCAGGGAAGAGGTGAGGGCTGCCATCCTCACTTCAGTCAGGCCTGCTAACGTTTGCCCAGACCCTAGAGAAGGGCCCATGACAAATCCCTTCCCATCAGAAAGAGGCACATCGTAAGCAAAAATCTGCCTGCCTCTCCTAGACCTGGCAGACCAGAGCTCTTACTCCATTGTCAAGAACCAGCCTGTTCAGCACAGGGTTGTGGTGTTGGGGAGGACCCTACAGAGGGGACCTGCAGACAGCACTGAGGACAGCTCCCCACCTCAGGAAATCAATAGAATGAACAAATATTGAAGCAAGGCCACCAAACACTGGGTGGTCTTTTTGTGGAAAATAAACAAATAAACACAAACCAAAGCAATTACAAGGAAGGAAAAAATGCAACACCTGCAGTTCTTCCACAAAGCCTCCTTGTTCGGTAGACCGTGCTGGCTGAGCGCTGTGTTTCTATTAAAGAGTAGGGAATAAAAACCCACCCCTGACATTCTGTATTGCAGATGAAGCAGGAAAGTGGGGACTTGAGTCCAGCAAGGATATTGTAACAAGACTTAGCACATCTCACACCTACAAAGCCATCACCTGCTCAATGTCTTAGAACCTGGCTGTGCACTGCAGACCAACTGCCCTGAGCCCATCATAGAACCAAGGACACTGCCCCGCTGTATTAATAATGGTCCTTTAAATTTTCTATGTTTTCTGATGCTTTGTCATCTTGGGGCCTTGCTGACCGGGGAGAGACTATTACTCTCAAGGCGAGCCAATTTCTAGAGATGGTAATGGACTCCCCTGCAAGTGCTCTTTGCATATGCAAACCAAACAACCAAGGCCCATGCTCTGAACCCTCCTTCACTGAGCTCTCACAGGGCTCAGCTCAAGGCCAATGTTGTCCTGCCCTGCTCGCTCCAGGGCTGGGTACCAGACAACTCAGGACAGGACAGCCCTTCCGCCCAGAGCCGGCTGCAATTACTCAAAGTAACCAATCCTAAACCCACTTACCCCACCTTGCCCATTTCTTCCATAGAAACCACAATAAGGGCTCTTGTACATTTTCCTCCCATTCCCTGGTGTGTCCCTCCAAGGCCTGCTCCCTCCTTTTGGGAACTGTGAGTAACAAACCATTTCAATGGGGGTCATCTCCTGGTCTGTTGGACTCACCATACCTGAATAATAATAAAACTTACATTTTTTTTTCTTTTTATTGCAGCATATTATGGGGGTACAAGTGCTAAGGTTACGTACATTGCCCTTGCCCCCTCCCCACTCCAGTCAGAGCCTCAAGACTGACCATCCAAAACTTACATTTTAAAACACCTACCTTGTGTAGAGGGCTGGAAACAGTGTGGGCAATATCTGAACGTCACTTAACTTTGTCTTGGATGGGCAGGAAGGATCTCTGACTAGTCTCAATCTTTTGATGTCTTGAGACTTCTGCTTCACTGGGATTAACAGAACCAAAGTAAGGCCTAGGGCTGAGAGGTGACAATTTGACAGGTCCTAAAACAGACAGAATTAACATGAGTACAGGTTTCCCAGGTGCCCAGGTTTTGTGGTAAAGTTTGTCATAATCCAAAGCCCATGTACACTCTTTCTATACATCCCCATGGCCTTCGGAAAGCAAGATGTCAATAACACAGGGTGAGGAACATAAAGATCTAACTCATGAACTTTGGACCCTTTTGAAAAGTTTATTTGAAAATAGATGACACACTCTACTTTCTTATGTGAAGATAATTCGAGAGAGGCATGACAACCCACAGATTAGGCAACCAAAAGAAGAATATTTAAGCTCATAGTAAAGGCCCCAAGTACTCATCTTTCAGTAGAATATATTAACTTCAGTGTCCAAAAAAATAACTTTTTTTTTTTTTTAGATACAGCGTCTCACTCTGTCACCCAGGCTAGATAGAGTGCAGTGGTACGATCATAGCTCACTGCAACCTTGAACTCCTGGGCTCAAGCAATCCTGCTGCCTCAGCCTCCTGAGTGGCTGGGACTACATGTGTGCCACCATTCGCAGAAAATTATTTTTTAGTTTTGAAGAAACGGAGTCTCACTATCTTGTTGATGCTGGTCTAGAACTCCTGCCCTCAAGTGATCCTCCTGCCTTGGCCTCCCAAAGTACTGGGATTTACAGTTGTGAGCAGCCCTGCCCCGCCCAAATAATAACTATTTTGATGGTTCAAGACAGATTTGTCTTCCTTCTAGTTTTTCAGAAAGTTGTAGCAATATTAAATTTATGAGTATAATTAAGAGTCCAATGTCTTTACTGATTCTTTACTACCCTTATCTACAGACGGGGCAAACAAAATTTAGAGAAATGAAGTCTTCCCAGATCCATGGCTAGAAAACAATGGAGCTGGAATTTGAAACTAGATCTGTAGCCTGATTTCTTAACCTCCGTGTCTACACTGAATAGCTAACTTGTCAGGTTAGTGACTTGTGAATGATTGGCATGTTCCTGCATTTTACCTAAAGCAAGGCTCATCAGTAATGCTGTTGGAATGAAGTGAAATGCCACTAAAACTGATAGAGTAGCAGAGTCAAGCTCCAGCTGGTAGTTTCCTGATGTAACACAACACCACATCATTGCTCATTTAAGGAGAATTTACTCCATAGACTATTTCTCTGCAAGGGAGGTTCTCCGATTCTGAGAATATTTTTTCTGGTTTTGTTGATTTGTTTTTATTTACCCAAATGTCATGAATATCAGGGTCTTCTGTTTATTTATTTATTTTTTTTTTACCAGAGTTGCCTAATTAAGAGTTTGTCCAGTAAGAACCTTGAGCCTGCCCTGGTTGCAAGTTTTGAAGTTTAGTGACCTAGAGCTATTGTGTCTTTGCCCCAGATATACCTTCAGCAAAGTATTTTAGAGTGATTCATTTCAGATGCAGATCTACTCTTCCCCTTAGCAAATTTGGTGCAGTGTTTATGTAACTAGTAAGACTTCCTTGCGTTTTAGTTCCCGAGCCTTGGTTGTGGGGCCCAAAATCTGGGTTCTATTCTCAGCCTTGCTATGAACAATCCTTGTGACCCTGAGCAAGTCATGATTTCTGCATGCCTTAATTTAGACTCACTTAGAAACTACGCACTGAGGTCCTCCTAAATGCCGGGCTCTGGGTTAGGTCACATGGTGTCATTTTTTTCCTCAGGTTTTTTTTTATTTCAGCATATTATGGAGGTACAAATGTTTAGGTTATGTGTGCTGCCTTTCCCCTGCTTCCTCCCCAGAGTTGGAGCTTCAAGCATGTCCTTTTTAAAGAACAGATTTTGAAGCCAGACCGACCTGGGTTCACGTTCCTGCCCATCACCTCACTAGCTGCGTGACCTGGGGCCAGCAACTTCCCTTCTCTAAACTCCTGTGGGTGAGATTAGTGTTGCTGAATGGATTAGGGAAGACAGTGGTGTAAAGAGGTTCTCAGAAAGTTCCAATTTCCTTCTCCTAATTCCTCTTTCAGAGGTTCTGCTGAGGCCATCACTACCCTTAAATGCATTTGCCCAACAGCAGAGTTTACAGAAGAGGATTTCTGGTAGAGTGACCAACAGCCCCTGTCTGCCCAGGGCTGGGGGATGGGGGATCCCAGGACACGACTAAAACTTGTTAAGTCCTGAGTAAACCAGGTTGAGCTGATCGCCCTAATTTCTGGCTTGCTGAAAATACTTGAGCTGTGAAACCCCACAAGCTGCAGTCACAGAGGAGTTAACCTGCTGAATCTCTCCCCAGTGCAGCGGAATAGGGACTAGTTAACCTGCTCTTCAACTTCTTTATCTCACAAAGGACTCAGGATCCTTTGACACTATAGACTCCTTGACTTGTTAGGGTGTGGAACTGCATAATTATGACTTTCATGCCTTAACAACGGTTAGTTTATTCAGAGTTTGTCATGATTTCTAAGTCCTCATTTCTTTCCTGTGAAACCTAAACCAAGCCCAACAGCCTCTGGGGAAAGAGGTAAAGAGAAACTCAATGTTGTTTTCATTCAATCCATCACCTCTAACACTTAGAAAACTGTGTACAGGCGCCTGGTGGCTTGTGGTCAGTGGGAGTTTGTGGTAAAAGCATCTTCACTGATGACCAGAGGTCCTTAGGAATTAGAGCTCGGACAGAGCGAGTCCTTCCTTGGGGGAGGTTGAGTGATCTGTCCCCTGAAGTCTGCTCTTCTGCCGCTGTCCTCGGCTTGTGGGTGGCCTCTTCTCCCTGGGTCTTCACATGGCCTTGCCACTGGTGTATCTGTGACCCAGTCTCCTCTTCTCAGAAGGCCATCAGTCATACTGGACCAGGGTCCACCCTAATGTCCTCATTTTAATTATTTGCCTCTTTGAAGGCCCTATCGCTAAATACGATCACTTTCTTAGGACTTTAACATAGGAAATTTTGGGGAACACAATTCAGCCCAAAATACACAGTTAGACAATTCCAGCAGACCAAAAAACACAAAATAAAAATGGAAAGCATTTTTTCTCTTTCCCATAGTTTTCCACACAAGGGACCACTATCAGTAGTTTCTTGGGCTTCTTCTCTTGACCAACTTAATTTATATGCATAGAACAGCATATCCACTCCCTCTCACATGAAAATCACTTAGAGAAATGGGATTATAACTTTTACAGAGTTTTGCATCTGGCTTTGGGCACTTAGTAATATATCTTGGTTATCTTCTCATAGCAACATAAGAATCTACCTCACTCTTTACAGGCTACAGAGCATTCCAGCACAGACAGGTACCTACTTTATTTAATTTGGTCCCTGTGGATGAACAGTTGGGTCATCTCCTGTATTTTACTATCATGTACAAGGCTGCAGCGAACATCATTGTGTGTTTATCTGGGCAAATTTTTGCAAGAAAATCCATAGATAAATTCCTCTCAGGGGGAATGCATGGTCAAAAGATACCTGCAGCCTTTATTTTGGTGGTTGTGTCAAATCTCCACCTTTGAAAACGGCCCCAGGTTACACTCCCACCAGGAATGGATGAGACAGCCCTCGCTTCCTGAGACTAATCACAACATGGTGCGTAATAAACTTTATCCCAATCTGATGGGAGTTAATTCATCTTAAACACATAATTTCAAGCTCTTTGTGGTACCTCTGCTTTCTCCTGACTCCTCCAGGTGGATTGGACAGTCGCTCCCTTCTGGGTCCCTTGACAGCTCTACTGTCTCTGTGATGGTTGCCATGACAAGTCCCTGAATGCATTGATTTAGCTGTGAGTTCCTTAAGGGCAGAGAAATGTCTGCTTTACCTCCATATGCCTGCCCAAGGCCTGGATCATAGCAGGCGCTCTGTAAAGTTTATTGAAGTCAGTCCTCTTATGATCCAGTGAGTCTATGATGGACATAGTGTTTTATTCACCTGTGTTTCCCTAGGCCTGAGCACAACACCTGGCACAGATAGGGTATTTAGGAAAAGGTTCTGGCCGGGCGTGGTGGCTCACGCCTGTAATCCTAGCACTCTGGGAAGCCAAGATGGGCACATCGCTTAAAGTCAGGAGTTCAAAACCAGCTTGAGCAAGAGTGAGACCCATCTCTACTAAAAATAGAAAGAAATTAATGGGCCAACCTAAAAATATATAGAAAAAATTAGCCGGGCATGGTGGGGCATGCCTGTAGTCCCAGCTACTCAGGAGGCTGAGGCAGGGGGATCGCCTGAGCCCAGGAGTCTGAGGTTGTTGTGAGCTAGGCTGATGCCACAGCACTCACTCTAGCCTGGGCAACAGAGTGAGACTCTGTCTCCAAAAAAAGAAAAAAGAAAAGGTTCTAAATGGAGCATGCTCCCAGAGGATGAACTGACTCTGCCTGTTTCTATAGCTGTCCCTTCTGCTGAGAAAGAGAGACAGAAACAGAGACAGCATGCTAGTATGGCAGAGAAGGCAGGTGAGGTGCCATGGTCCAGTGGCAGAGGGAATTCTTGTTCTGGGGAAGCTGCACCCAAAGAGTCTTCAGATCAGATGTCTGAGGAGCAGAGGTCCTTATGCTGCAGGGGAGGCTCAGCCAAGTGCCAGGGCATCTTGGCAGAGGTCTGAGGCTGCCAGTCAGAGGGTGGTGATGGAATATATGAGGTTCATTGTGACAGGCTGGTATCCTTGTCCGGGACCTCAAATGGGAGGTGGTACCTCTCTGATGTCTCAGCATCTACCAAAAGTAGAAATGGTTCCCCTCACTTGGCAAGCCAGGAATTTGATTTTTTTAATTGTAAAAATTAGAAACTTCAGGATACCAATGCAGATACCTACTGTGCCTTTCTTTCCCATCAAATCCATTGCTAGGTAACATTTAGCTCTTACTTGTGCTGCTTCCAGCCTTGCGGCAAAAGTGGTGTTCTTGGAAATTTGGAAAAGTCCTGGGCCCTGAGCTATCAGAAAGTCATATTTTGCTTATGGCCCATGGCCAAGCTCTGTGGAATAAAACAAATGACTGTTCCATAGGGTGACAATCAGGAAGAAAGTGGAATCCTGTTGTTACTTTCTCAGGTCAGAAAATGTCTGTCTGTAGTGAAAGTAATTATTCTCTTATTTTATTCAAGGAGAAATTTTTGTTAAGTCCTCTACTAAAACCCTGTAAGAAAACAAGCCAGCATTCTCTAAACAGGTTTTGAGCAAGAACTTATGAGGTGTCAATGGGCATTTTCATCTCCCTAGGTATAGAGAAATGGGTATCTTCTGGCGACACCCAGGCCTTGGTGTAACTTTCCTTAAGGACGACAGACCATGGTCTCAGGTCATCAGTTAGTGAGGCTGTACAGGGTCTGTCTGGAAAGTATCCAGCCATTGTTAATGTAAGGAGAACCGATTGCGCAACATCAACGTAACCTGACAGCCAAGGAGAGTGGACTGGGGTTCACATACGTGAACAATGATGACTTCACTGTCCCAGTCAGTGGGGCACTAGATGCTGTTGAGTGAGCATGTGTACTGTGTGGCCGTTGCATTCAAAATGCAAACCCTTGGCTTATGGCCCCTTCCCTGTCTTCAAAGCCAGCATCACTGCCTTTCTCTGACCATTCCTCCAAAGTCATATTGCCTGTGACCCCAGCTGGGAAGGGTCCCCTTCTGACTAGATCAGCCCTGCCTGGATAATCCAGCATACTCTCCCCATTTCAACACTCTTAACCTAATCACATCTACAAATTCCCTCTTCTGTGCAAAGTAACATATTCACAGTTTCCAGAAATTAGGATGTGGGCATCTTGGAACTGGGGGCATTATTCTGCCTACCACAGGCAGGGACCCCTCTTGCCCCAGTATATGGTCAGTGTTATACATGCACAGATGATAATAATGATTGTATTTGGGTATATAATGTTATGGGCATGCACAATTTTCTATTTTATGTGTAGTTGGGAAGATACTGAATTGGAATAAGAAAAAAAAACTTTCAATGCCCCCATTTTGTTTGGCTTATAGAGTTATCTATTTTATTGCTTAACATCTAAAACACTTGCAATCTTTATCTAGAACAATCAGCACAAAGCAGAAATGGTTGGTGGAAAATGTATTAAGAATGGAAAGCAAACAATACAAGACAAAGCAGAGCAAAGCCCAAAATTCCGAAACCAGCCAGCTATTTTTACTGTAGTCTGGGGACTTCTGGGAAGTCTTTGAGGCCTTTCAGGGGATCCCAAAGTCGTAACTATTGTCCTACTATATTAAGATGTTATTTGCCTCTTTCATTCTCTCTCCCTCAGGAGTTAACAGTGGAGTTTTCCAGAAGCTACAGTGGTATCATGACAGATTGAATGCAGAAGCCTGAAGAGAAACAACTGGCTTCCAGAAAGCCGGACACTAAAGAGATTTGCAAAATATAAAAAATGTCATTCTTCTAATTACGTTTGGTTTTGGAAAATATAGTTATTTCTCATAAAACCGTTTTTGTGAATATGTCATGAATTTATTATTGTTTTAAAATAATGGTTTTCAATTTTCTGTTTTAATTTCTAATACAGTAAATTTTAATAGCCATAACTCACAGAAACAGAAGCTTTTGGGTGTTCTCACTCATTTGTAAGACTGTGAAAGGGTCTTGAGGGCTAAGTATTTGAGACCACAGAGCTAGGCAGTCAAGACACAGGGTGGCATCCCACCCAGAGGAGGCTGGAGAGGACTGGAACAGCCTGGCTTGGTCGGAGCTGCAGGTGGCCAAGAGCCCACTCCTTCTGTGCTGCCTGGAGCGGTCTGGAGCAGGTGTGCAATGAGGTCTCCCTCCTAAATTTCTGACTTGGAGATTCACTGAAATTAGAAATTCAAGACCAGCCAGTTTGGAGGGTGGACAGGGAATGTGGTTTTCAGGCAGGTGGAGGTTGATGTCTGTGTGGACTCCTTGCCACCACCTACAATGCAGAAAATTGGTTTAAAGTCCCCAAGCAAATCTGGGATAAATAAGAAGATGCGTGTTCATGGCAATGTATATTCCTTAAAAGAAAAAAAAAAAAGGAGAGGATAGCAGTGGTTCTGTCCCTTTCAAGGCTAAGGTCTGTGGAGGGGAAGACTGGCTTTGCCATTTACTGACTGTGGAGGGTGGACAGTTCCAAACCTCTCCGACCCTCCCTTCCCTTTTCTATAAAGCAGGAATGAAAACAGCCCTTACTCCTTAGGGTCGTTGTGAGAATGCAGTGAGCCGGAGCGTGAAAAGTACCCACGCAGTGCCTGGTTCTTAGCAGGCAGCTCATAAATCACCCTTTTCATTGAGGGGAGGAGGATGCTCCCTTCGAAGGTGGCCATCTCTGGGTCCGGATACTTCTATCATTCTTCAAGTTCACTTTCTCCCTCACTCTTCCACTCCACCCCCCGGCCAGACTTAGTCACCCACTTGGCAGCGGCTGGGGCTTGGTTTCTCACAAACGCTTGCCTAATCACACCTGGGGAGGAAAGGAACTAGGGCAAGGCAGGACACACCCAGCGCGGCTCTGGCGCCCGAGGCCAGAGGCCCCCCTCCCGCTGCCCGCGCTCCGCCCCACCGCCCGATGTCGCCCCATGCGCGCGGGTCCAATCAGCGGGGCCGCTGCCGTCGGCAGGTATAGAGCTGGCACCTGTGCCTGAGCCCGGCGGGCGGGCGGATCTGGGAGCGCGCGCCTCCGGTGCCACCTGCTCCCCTAGCCTTGTCACCATCTCGCCCTTCCGGTTCCTCCTGAGGGCCCCCTCCCCTTAAAAGGAGAGTACCCTACTTCCTAAAGAGGGATGAGGGGTGGAAGAGAAGGCAATTTTTTTTCACAAGAGTTCGCCCTGAACCAGCTTTTTAGTTTATTTTTTACCCAAGATCCAAACTGGCTTTTTCCGCTTCGCTGGCAAAGGTTGTCACAGGGAGGCAACTACACAGAATAGGAAAGGGAGGGGGGTGTC
The DNA here is from genome assembly GCA_963574885.1 of Lepilemur ruficaudatus. Taxonomy (NCBI): domain Eukaryota; kingdom Metazoa; phylum Chordata; class Mammalia; order Primates; family Lepilemuridae; genus Lepilemur; species Lepilemur ruficaudatus. The sequence goes on from CAUYRT010023929.1 coordinate 15,942, forward strand.
CTGGCCAAGGTCCCAAAGGGATTACTGCCAGGCCACCCCCACGCACTTACACCATGAGTTCCCTTAGAGCAGGACCTTCCACTGACTTGAGTCCCCCCTTCTAAGATGCACATCCCAGGGGAAGATGTGATGCCTCTGCTAAATCACATTAATAATTAGCTGAGACCTATAGTAAGTACTTACAAAATGGCAGGCACACTGCTAAAATGCTTTTACATTGATATCTTATTCAGTCTCCCCAGGGAGGTTGGCATCATTGCCCCCAATTTGCAGATGAAGAAATTGAGGTCCAGGAAGGGTGGTTTACACTGGTTTGAGACAGCCAAGAAGCAAAGCCCTAGGTACAACCACTCTGCATTTCTGTCTCTCTCAATCCTTAATGGACAAGTTCATTTCAACTGAGGGTCAGAATAGGACACATCAGTTTCCTGGGAAGAGGACATGGAAACAGGATGAGTGAAAATACCCATTTGATGGTGACCATCCAGCCTACTTTGCCTCCATGTCCCCTTGCCAGAAAACCCCCTGAGTTGTTTACTCATTCATTCAACAAACAGGTGTTGAGCCAGGCAGTGTTCTCAGGCAATGCAACAATCAGACTAAAAGCCCTTCTTTCATGGAGCTGACATCCTAATGGAAGGAGGAAGAGTGACAGTGAACAATAAATGAAAGAATGTCATTTAATTATGTAGTAAAATAAGAGCTTTGAGTAAAAGCAGCGCATAAGAAGGAGGAACCGAGAGTGCAGGGGAGGTAGGAGAAGGCTGTGGTTTTAAATAGGGGTTTTCAGGGTCTGATTCATTGAGAAGACAACCAGGGCATGAGCTTACTGATGTCTTGGGAAAGAGTTTTTCAGGTAGAGGGGATGGCCAGTGCAATGATTCTGAGGCTGGAGTGTGCCT
>CAUYRT010023931.1:0-41395 GCA_963574885.1 Lepilemur ruficaudatus
TTTTTTGAGACAGTCTCACTCTGTTGCCCGGGCTAGAGTGCCGTGGTATCAACCTAGCTCATAGCAACCTCAAACTCCTGGGCTCAAGCGATCCTTCTGCCTCAGCCTCCCGAGTGGCTGGGACTACAGGCATGTGCCACCATGCCCAGCTAATATTTTCTATGTATTTTTAGTTGCCAATTAATTTCTTTCCATTTTTACTAAAGACGGGGTCTCGCTCTTGCTCAGGCTGGTTTCGAACTCCTGACCTTGAGCGTTCCGCCTGCCTTGGCCTCCCAGAGTGCTAGGATCACAGGCGTGACCACACCCCGGCCCTCAAAGCTGCAAGCTGCTCAGGGGCCTGGACTGTAACGTCGCTTCAAACCCCAGAGCTATAAATAATGCCTGACACATTAAGAAATGCTGAATAAATATTTGTTGGGTATCTCAATGAAAGAATAAATGAACAGTTACTGCGGCTTAGTTTCTAAAATCCTTTATTTTACCACTGTACAGAAAGATTCTGATAAGCTTCAGGACTGCTTTGATTATTACTTCATATGTTCCAGACTGAGTGCAGTGCATCAATATTGTCATCACCAGCGTAAGCCCTCAGTTTCTCAAAACAACCACTTGGATGAACTACGCTGATTTGGGTGCTTGTGTTTGCTAAAACTAGTTTCATTATTAAGAGTCATACTTTCTTCTCTGTGAGTTTGTTTTGTTTCAAATGCTATACAAATAATACACAGAATGCTAGATTTCCAAAATTATAGAAACATAGGTCAGTAAGGGTGGATCCCAACAAGCAAAACAAGGGAATTCTATGGCCAAAGACATTGCCCTAATGGATAAATCTATCTCATCACTATTTTTGTGCCATACTTTCTAAAGCGATGCATAAGCAACATAGAAGGGGGAAAAGTGGCTTGAATACCATGCTGTATATAACTTTTATAAAGCACTTTCATCAATTTCCTCATCAAAGAGTCCATTTCCTTTTGGGCCCAGCCAATCTTGCAGACTCCCCAGGAGACCTAAGTTTCATCACAGAAACAGTCAATAATGTGTCCCACGGTTCAGAACCTCAATCTATACTCAGGGTCCCAGGAACAATTTCTTGTGACTCCCATGAATTCCATTTACTTGTAGGTTAGGAATCAGAGAACCAAGTTCAAGCTCTTTCTAAACTTATACTCAAAGAATATTTTCCTGATACACCCAGATCCAAAGCCCAAATACTTTCTTTAAAATATTTTTTCTTTTTAATGTTAAGTTTTGAAACCTGAAATAATTAGTTATTTCCTAATTAGCTATTATTAGAGGAATACAGCTGAGGAAATAACATAAAAGAGCAGAAAACCTTCAAAGAATTTTCTCTTTTTTTCCCCCTAGCAAGCAACCTTCATGTTTATATTTGGCTAACCCTTACATGAGAATGAGTTTGTATTTAATGGCTGCGTGGTACTCTAGGGCAGGCGAGTGGTAAAGAGGTTCTAAACTACATTCATAAAAGTAATGATGATGCAGTAGATTTAAGTAGATTTTGGAATTCATAACATGCTTTCATGTTTTCATTTTCTTTACTTCTCACAACAGCCCTACAAAGATTGGCTGAGTGAGTAAGTGAAACCACTTACTGGAAAGAGCAAAGGTTTAAAATTAGACAGGCTGGCTTCCAATTCCAACCATGCGTTCATTAGCTTTGCAATCCTTATCTAATGGCATAGCATATCCCAGCATCACTTTCTTTATAACTAAAATAATAATATCAATCTCAAGCCTGCATCATTCACTTAATAGATGCTGAGTATCTATTATGGTCCAGGTACCTGTTTAAGTGTGGGGAAACAGGGATGAAAAAGATACAGCTTCAAAAATTAATATAAAGAGTAAATGAATTAACCTACATTCAGTGCCTAGTATATGACAGATGCTCAATGAATGTGATGATCCCCTACAATTTTATTTTATAGGTGAAGATACTAAATTCAGAATAGTTATATTATTTCTCCTTGGTCACATACCTAGTAAATGACAAAAAGTGGCACTTATAGCTAAACATCTCATTCAAGGTCCTGGCAGAAAACTGAAACTTCAGCTAGAATTTTGGAAGAGACTTTGTTAAGATATATCTATTGGCAGAAGTGTTGGTCAAGTTAAGGGAGCCCAAAAGAAATATTGGGGCATACAGAGACTAACCACATCCCACAGGTCATTAATAGTCCCTAGTCCTAAAGGTGAAGGGTGTGGTTGTGAAACAAAGGGTCCACCAACAGGAGCTGTAGTCATGGAAGAACACAGCCCCTGTCAGAACCACTCTGAAGCAGGGAGAAAGCAGGAAAAAGTAAATCCTTAGATTCACTCTCTTCCCACTCTCTAATCTCCTACCAGCAGCTCCTATTTGCCAAACTTGAAGAAAGCCAGAGGACAAGGGAGCCCTGATGCTGCTGTCTGTAGAGCTCAGCCTCTTGAAGCATAGAGAAGTTGAGAGAAAGGCAGAATCTGCCTTTTTACCCCAGTAATTCACACCTTTTGATGTACAAACTACACCTATCTTCTCTCAAGACCCCAAAAATCTCATCAGTAGTGCCATCTAGCTTGAAATCCATGATCCATGATCTGTATTAAGTCCAGATATGAATGATGTCATTTTAGTACAATCCTTTGTATCAGGGTCTTCTTGAACTGGAGAACTGTAAACTAGAAAGACAAGTTATCTGTTTCCAAAACACCCCAAATAGAATGGTGAGACAGGATCAAAGCAATTGTAATAAACATATCTAAAAAGGGAGGAACAGGAGATGCATAGTAGTCACTGGTCCATAGCAATTCTGAAATCCAGCTGAGCACATATCAGGTCTCCTGATCCAGGAATTTTTCATGATTGAGGCCCTAGTTTGAATGCAACTTGGGAGTGATTCCCTGGTATATACTGTTCTTTTCATCTCTGGGCTCTGCCTTTTTCAATGGGTAAAAATGAAAGTGGATTCCCTCACTATAATTCCTAATGAACCAGTACAAATTATTTCTTCCTGTATCACCACTTTGAGCTCAGCTGATTTAGAGCTCTCAGTTCTGAAGGGATTGTGTCTCCACCAGAGACTACAACTATGACACCAATAACAGGAAGCTGAAATTAGCACCTGGACACTTTGGGTTTCTTGTGCTACTGAGACTATAAGCAAAAAAGGGGGGCTGCTGAGCAGACTGGGGTCACTGACCCTAAATCTCAAAGAAATGTTAGCTAACAAAACCCAAGGGTCAGAGGGGCCTGGAATACAGAAACTATTCTGTGGTTCTTCCTGTTCTCCATGTCCTGTGATAAAATTTAATGGAAAACTAAAACAACCCAATGTAGACAGAATAACAAATATTACACAGACCCTCAGGAACAAAGAAAGAAAGCAAGAAACCATGCTCACTTGAGGTACTTACTGAGGGCAAAACAAACATGAAATGGGGTAGCAGAAGAAGTTATAAATACCAGCCACAACCATGTGACCATTTGCAGATCTAAGGACTATACAGTTTCATCTTTACTTTGATATAAATATATTTATTTACACGTATAATAAGCATTTTCCCTATCCTATTACCCTACTATTTATATTAAATATAATACGAGATGTTTTAATACCAGTTAACTTTCCATCTCAGTATTTAAATTATAAGATACCAAAGGAAGCATGTGATTCATCTACAAGGATGAGCACCATCAAAAGGATAAAATAACACAGGACTTTATGCATCCTATTTTGGGAATAGGTTTGACATATTTTTAGTTGTAAGAGAGAAAACAGTATTATGTAAAGTTGAAACATGATTTTGCTATTACTTAATTTCAAAATTTAATATTTAATAAGAAAAAATAGAGTTGTACGAATACCAGGTTGAGAAGGGGTGGACTGTGCTACATTTTGCTCCCTCAACCAAGCTGCGAACTATGTTTCCTCAAATCACCTTCCTTTTGTGGTTAGAATTGGCCCAAACAGGGACTTGTATGAGATTTGGAAGGCCATTAATTTTGAAATTCTTTGTGGTCAGATCCAGTGACAGATGGGGAGATGGTAGAAGTATCTGTGTTGTGCTCACTCTCTTCTCTTCCACATCTCTCTCTTTTTCCTCATTACTGGCCCATCTGGCAGTCAGCATCCACTGCCAGATACTTGAGGCCATTTTAAACTATCTAAAACAAATTAAGCATCCAGATGATTGCCATTTCACAAGTGGCTCCATGTGAGAACAGCAAAAGAATCACCTGTATGAGGCCAGACCAAATTGTAGACGCACCGGATTGTGAACAAATAAAAATGGTCTTTGTTTTAATGTAGAAGCCACTAAGTATTGGGGTGGTTTGTTATGTAACAATACATAAATAATATGCTTGGTATTAATAGTGGCAGATGTTAGTAAATAAATATCTTAAATGGATAAAATCAATATTTAAATACAGTTGGCCCTTGAACAACTCAGATTTGAACTGCATGTGTCCACTGAACACATGGACCTTTGATTCAACAGAAGTTACATCAAGCATGCCTGCCTCCTCTGCCTCTCCTTCCAACTCCTCCACCTCTTCTCCCTTGCCACCTCTGAGACAGCAAGACCAACCCCTCCTCTTCTTCCTCCTCCTCAGCCTACTCAACATGAGGACAATGAGGATGAATACCTTCATGATGATTCACTTCCACTTTACAAATGGTAAATACATTTTATCTTTATTATGATTTTCTTAATAACATTTTCTTTCCTCCACCTTATTTTATTGCAAGAATACAATACATAAAATGTGTGAATCAATTGTTTACATTATTGGTCACGCTTCTGATCAATAGTAGGCTATTAATAGTTAAGTTTTGGGGGAGACAAGTTATATGCAGATTTGTGATTGCACAGGGGGTTAGCCCCTAACCCTTGTGTTCAAAAGTCAATTGTATATATATTTTTTAAATGTTGTGCTTCCGAGCTAGTGGCATAAATAACTAGATTTATTAAAGGACACTATAAAACTTAAAAGACTTTTTTTTCCACCAGCTCAGTGATGGCTCTTGTTGGGCAGTGTATGTGAGTATGTGCATGTGTGTGCATGTGTGTGTATGTGTGTGTGTGTGTGTGTGTGTGTGTTGGCGAATTTTCAACACCCATCACAAAGTCTGGCATACACCAAGCAGTCAATAATGTTTTGAAGTGAATTGAGTTGATTGCTTGAAAACATTTTGAGTCCCATGGAATAGTGGAAAGTTCATGAGCTTTGGACTTTGGGTATTTCATCATGTATCAATTCTGTGCCACCTGTTAAATTAATGCCAACTATGGCATAATGATTAAACAAGTATGCTATGAAGCCAGATTATCTCAGTTTAGCTCCCAGCTCATATATTTACTATTTATTTTACATTGGGCAAGTTTCTTAGCTTCTTATGCCTCATTTCTTCGTCTATGAAATTAGAGAAATAATTTACCCATGTCTAAAGCTGTTGTGAGAATTGAGTTGTTTAGAGCCAAAACATGCTTAGAATAGTGCATGGCATGTGGTAAGTGTTCAATAACTGTGCATATATAACTATCTTCAGCCTCTATTTCTTCGTCTATAAAAAAATGGCAATCATTACACCATTCTCCTAGGGCTGTGAAATTTGCAGAGAAAATATGTGCAAAAGGTCTTAGCACAAGGTCGAGCTCATAAGAGACTTTAATCATTTTTTTCCTTCCCTCCTTCCCTATCTTCTCCATTTTTTCTTCTCAGCAACACAAGTCTCAGAGCCTCTTGGCCTCATAGTTAAGGTAGCCCATTCGTATTAATGTTATGTGGGGATCAAATGAGACTTTATATACACATTTGAAACGTTCTTGACATGAAAAAGGCCTGCAAATATTTGTTTTTCTTCTTTTCCTTTCCCTGCCCCAGGAGGCTTGAGACTTAACAAAAGTAGAGACTTAGATGCTGCTAAAGAGACAGTGGAGTTCTCTTTAACCATCTGTCTTTAGGGCAAAGCCTTCCCTTCGTTTAACTACTTGGTCCCTCTGTGCCTCAGTTTTTTCATCTGCAAAGCGAAAGTTCTAATAAGACCTATGATATAGGGTAGTCTGGAATAAATTCAATTGAAAAAACATCACAGTCTGGGGGATGGGCATACTTGAAGCTATGACGGCGGGGGGCAGGCAATATACATAACCCAAACATTTGTACACCTGTAATATGCTGAAATAAAAAAGAAAAAAGAGAGAGATGTAGAAGGAGTATGCAGAAGCCAAGGTCTGATCGTGTCATTCCTCTGTTCCAAACTCTTCAGAATCTCCCCATAGGATAAGGGCAGGGCACAAACTCCTTAAAACCTGTCTGCTAGGACCTTGCCCAATCTAGGAAAACCACATGGTCAAACCCAGTTATCACCAAATAGTACCTTTGTCATCAGTACCAAAATACCTACTATTCTCCTAATATGTGCTGGATTTCCAAGTTTCCAGGTCTTATCTAATGCCTTACTTTATTCTTGGAACACTCTTCCTTGAGATTTTTTTCCTGTAGAAATGTCTTTGAAGTCTTCCCAAAACCACAGCTAAAAGGTTGTAACTCCTCCCTGTTTACTCCCATTGTACTTGGCTTGTGCCATCATGCTAACATGAATACACTCTACCTGGGACTCAGAGCAAGGGAAGCTTCTTCCCTACCTGTCTAGCATTTCCTTGAGAACAAGGATACTATCTTATTCATTTTTAATTCCCTATCACAGTTAGCATGTTGCCTTGCACATATTATACACCTAATAAATATTTCTTCTATGAATTGATAAATGAATAAACAGGTTTGAAGAAAGATCCCATATATAAGAAATAATTTTGTTCAAGGCTAAAATATTTGAAGTCATAAGCTCATTTCAAACTCATTTTTAAAAAGCTAAGGTCTAGAGCCTGTACCTAATTCAATTAAAGAAAAATAAATGCAATTGGAAATTGATAAATGATAAAACAAGGACTTTAATTTTCTTCTTAGATTGTCTGGTTGCAACTTGACCATTATGGACAAATAAACAATTACTGTCAGCCTTGGTAAGGTGTAAATGGTAACTAAATATAGCAATTTGAGTAAGATTGTACTACGTAAATAGTATTGATTTTTTTTGTTTGCATTAGAGTAAATCACCATTACAAAATAGCCTTCCAAGTCAATGGTTCTAATTTAAAACCTAATTATTTTAATTATTCCCCAAAGCAATCACATTATATTCTATTCATATATCTCAGAAAAGTACATTGAGCCAATGTACATACACATTGCACTAGAATCCCAAACAGACACACTTAGAGTTTGCAGCTCATCACTCTTTGCTTGCATGGACCCTACTCAAGTCAAACCCCATCTTTTCACAGAAGCATCCCTTGTCCACCACTACTCCAGTTTTCTTATAGAGCACTTCCTGTCACTACCACCGATTGGACCCAACATCTGTATTTGCAACATCATTTGTTTTATGTGAATTAATTCCTGGTTGAAGTCAAGGTGAGGCAATGTGAAGGTGACAGGCCTACAAAGCTAGCCCTGTGTATTGTGGGTCCCCAACTAGAGCTCAGACTGCATCAGGTGAGTGAGACAAGAGAAATCAACCCCCATGCACAGAACAAGGAAAATATTTTTGCATATGCATTTGGGGGCAGAGGAAGGAGAGACTATATTTTGCAGTTATTTTTCCTCCAGCCCATGGACTTGTGTCAGCCCTGAAAATAGAGAGGCTACCTAAGTTTATCCTTGAGACAAAGGGACATAGCATCACCTCTTAGGTGTTCAGTGGAGATATTATGGGAGACTGAGGCCTCCACATGGAGCTCAAAGTGCTCCGATGCCCTAAAGCAGGAGCAAATGCTCCATGCCGGCCCCTCCTAATGCTCACGGCTCCCCAGACCCAGCAGCTTTTGCAGAGACATCAGTGTTCTGTGCCCAGCTGTGGCAGGATAAAGTGCTTTCCCCACAGTGGGTATCAACAAGAAGGAACCAGAGCATACAAACAAATGAGAAAGGAAGATCTTGGGAGCTCATAAGACACAAAACTCTGAGGCACCGAGAATGCAGGGGTGGGAATGAGCCAGGGAATGGTCATTACCAGAACTTCAGCTATATTCATACAGACCCAGATTGAGTGATGAATCCTGGAGGAATTCTTCAGATAGGGAGAAGTTGAAAGAACCGTCATCCTGGAGAGGACAAAAAGAGATTCTCTTTTATTAACGTACAACCCTCTTAGAGAAGAGTTAGAATTTTACACCACTCCAGGGAAGACAGTGGGTGCAAGAAACAAGGAAAGTCCATTCAGGTGGGCTGCAGGAAGAACTTCTAATCATCAGAGCTTACCAACAAGCAGACAAGCTGCCTTAGGCAGTTGTGAGTTCAGGCTCACTGGAAGTGTGTAAGCAAAAAGACTAGATCCGGTCAATGATGCAGAGCTTATCCTTGGGCCAAGTGGAAGACTAGCTGTCTATGAAAGTAAAGGTGCTAACTCAGTATGATTTCAGAGAAGAAAAAATAAGACTAGTTGATTGAAGCAATAACGAAGTAGATTTCAGCCTATTAGAAAGAACTTATTGCCAACAAAGCCAGTAGCCACATGAGATGGTGAAATAGCTCTTTGTCACCAGTTATGTTCAAGCAGAGTTTAGCTGACTATATAACAATGTTGCTTTGTTCTAGATAAATTTTTTAAAATACCACTGTGTGTGTACAAGTGTTTAAGTATTTTTTTAACAGCTAAACTTTCTCATCAAATGAACTGAGGTGTGGAATTTCAGTGATGATGATGATATACATGCTATTAATAACAACAAAAAGACTTATATAGCACTTACTATATATCACTCACTGTTTGAAGGATTTTAGATGTTCTAACTCAGTTAATTCTCACACAACCCTGTGAGGTAAGTACTGTGGTCGTTATTCCCAGTTTACAGATAAGGACCTGGGGCACAGAGAAGTCGAGTAACTTGCCCTGACTCTCACAGCTCATAACCAGGTCATACTGGCAAGTGTAGTTCCACTATCTGTGCTCTGAACTACCAGCTACATCAGCTAACCTAGCACTGGGAGACTCAGAGACTCCCTCATTTAGCCTTGACAACCTCCAGCAGCTCCAAAAATCTAGCTCATCTTGGAGCACAATTTGAAAAACGACTGACCTAAAAGGACTGCAAGTTTCCTTCTGACTCTAGTTTTCATGTGGACAAATTCATAGATGAAAAGCTCAAAGGACTTGGCTCTACCCAAGGGAAATGAGTTAGTTATCCTCTTTATAGGGCTAATGTGCCCCCAGAGGGGCAGTTCCTCAGCTGAGAGCAGACTCTGGTCTGGTTACAAAGAGAACCGTTTTGCCTGTGGTCTCTCTTCTTTTCATGGCTTTCCAATAAATAGAAACTTGCCTCACAGAAAAATCTCTCATCATCTTCTGGGTCATAAATTGCCCCAAAGGAACTCCTTAGCAATGAAAGGGAGGGAAGGAGGGAGAAAGGAGGAAGACAGAGGGAGAGAGGAAAGGAGGAAGATAGCACAGACACAAACAAAGATAGACACAGAGAAAGACAAGGAAATACCATGATGCTGGCTTCTGAGTGTTAAATGTGAGCCCCTCTGCAGGTGGAGAAAAGCAGCCTTATATAATACCCCTAACTAGAATAGTCCCCTTATTCTACTCTCTCTTCTGTCATTTGCCAGAACTTGGAAGAGCCTGAGCCAAGGATCTTAAAAAGAATCCGAACTTGATTCCAAAGCCACCATATGCTAAACTTGAAAGCAAACTCTCTAGCATATGTGCCCAACAGCAACTGAATTTGAACAATTACGCTGAAACATCAAGAGCAGAATGGTTTGATGCATTTGTCTTCAGGAATTCCCAGAGCATTTCTAAGCTTTGTAAATCTTATCATCTTGCCTTGGTCCTCTTTGGGGCACTTCTCAGTTTATAGAACCTGGGGCTAAAATTCTTTAAGCTCTCTAGGAATTCCTCATAAATTAATACAATGCATCCACTTTACCAACATTAAACAAACACATTTGAAAGGGAAGGGAAGGATGTGAGAGCTGAAAGGGAAGGATTTCAGATCCATCAAATAAAATACCTTCATTTTTCAGACGAGGATATCAAACCCCAAGGATACAAACTCAGGACTAGAACTTGACTTTCTAGTCTCTAATTCAGTGTTTGAGTTGTTGTTGTTTTTTTCCCCATCATTATTTTAGATAACATACAAATCTTTCCAGAACATTTTATGTCTCCTATTTTCTTTAATCCCTCCTTTACAGGCTCACAAAAGATTCGGTCCATGTTGCTGACTAGCCCTATGTTATATCTATTTTGAAATAAGACAAAATCTACAAGAGTTCTATTTGATCAGGATAAATTTTATCACAAGGGAGCACTCAATTTTTGTTCTTTTTTTGTTGTTGTTGTTGTTGTTGTTGCTAATTTTGCTAAAGGTCTAAGTACTCTTTCTCAAGATTAGTAGGTTATTTCTTGCTCTACTTATTCAAGAATAATAGTACCAAGGGTCACTGATGCCTGCCTCTACTCAGTAAGTAGTTCTAGAGGAGCTAACTCTATTCCCTCCCCTACCTGATTACATGTGGCTTTTTGCGCTCTTTCTCTCTTTCTCTCCCTCTCTCTCTCTCTCTCTGTCTAGCTCATGTTTTCATGCTCCATCTCCATAGCCACACAGAATACTCAATATGCTGATATAAAGCTAAATATTTCAACTCACAATGAAAGGGAAGGTTTGGCTTAGGCCTTGAGTTTAGTATGCACATCTAATCAACTTTCCCAGTGCCCTTTCAAATCCAACCAAAACCACTGTGAAGTGAGTGTACATCATAAATAATGGCAGCACTGGATTTTAATCCACAGAACTGTATGTATTCCCATGAGTTCTACTGATATGAATGTAAGATATCAAGTCTGCTTCTTTTTAATTGCTAGCTTAGACTTCTGCTTTGGTATGATAAGATTGCTTGCTTGTGCTAACCGCCCACTTGTGCTTCTGTGATAACGGCTTGCTTGCAGAAACCGCGGGGTGTCATGGGATGAAATAAAATGCTGCAGAAGATTCCAGGAAGGAGACCTATTAGAACAGGCATGCTCACACGTAGAATCAATCAGGGGTGAGACAAAGTACAACGTAATTGACCAATCAGTGTACGCGAGGACAACTTGTTGCCGAGGGAACAGCTCACATAAAAACCCCCTCCCACACGGTCGGGGGGTCCTTTGCCTAACAAAGAGCCCACTGCGTTGGTACTTTGGGGCTGGGACCCTAGTTTGAACTAATCAATAAACCACTCTTGCGGATTGCAGCCTCGGGTCTCTGGTCTCTCTGTTCGGTGGTACTGTGAATTCCCACATAACATGATAAAATCAAATAAAAGTAAATACGTAAATCAGGGATAAGAGAGGTAGAATTCCAATTGATAAATGTAGAAGGAATGAGGGAATCTAGAATCACTAGTTGGTGAACACTTATTTCTTAGTGTGCTGTGTAGATGTAGTATAATACTGAACCCACAGATGCAAAATCATGTTTAAATCAAGAATATGCATGAGTCTTCTATTAGATTCTAAATACAGTTTACTTAGAATACACACACACACACACACACAAAACCTAGGAATAAATGATGCAAACATGATCCACACAGTAGAGTGTAGGAGCATGAGAAGAAACAGGATTTTTGTAATCTCAAAGTGTTACATCCAAGATATTTGTCAATAACAGAGGGAAAGATAGTGACTTTACAAAGCAGAAACTTGGCAGACACCAGCTTAACCAAGTGACCAAGGTAAGTATCACCAGCCATAAGACATGTCAACATCATGCACCCCTTGATGTGGAATATAGAGAAGAACCTCACATTATTTTTGTGGCATTCTTGGCAAAAATACATAACCTCACCCCAATAATAATAAAATATTGTTCAAACCCAAATTATGGGACATTCTGTAAAGCAACTGATCATTACTCTTTAGCAGTGTCAAGGTCATGAAAGACAGGAAAAGATTGAGGAACTATTACAAACTAGAGGTGACTAAAGACTAATAACAATTTTATGCAATGTAGGATATTGGATTTTTTTAAAGAACATTAATAGAAAAATTTGTCAATTTTGAAAAATATCTGTAATTTAGCTAATAATACTGTACCAATGTTAATTTTCTGGTTTTGGTCACTGCACTATGGTCATGTGAGATGTTGACATTGTTAACATTAGAGGAAGTGGGATAAAAGATATAAAGGAACTGTTTATACTGTTTTTGCAATTTTTCCCTAACTCTAAAATTATAATGGTTTAAAATAGCGTAATAATTTTAAAAACAAGCATGCTACCTTGATTTCGCTTCTGCTCTTGCACCCTGTTTGTATCTGTCTTCCAAAAGCATGACTGTCCCTGGTCATAGTACTAATAAAATAGCAGCCAAACCCAACACTGACATATTGGAGAATTCATAACAAAAAAAGAAGGGTAAAGAATGTCAAAAACAGTCATCCAAATTGTTCACCCAAACTACTATTAATAGATGCCATGAAGGAAAATGAAACGAATACTGGGCCTCATACTTAGCTTCTGTAAGCCTCAGTTTCCTCATTAATATAACTGTGATAACAGCAATATCTGTAGTGGGAAGAGCAAGAATTTAATGCTGACAAATCAGTTGTGTTTTGGAATTAGATGTCTTTTAAAACGTTTATTTGATTTTTTAAAATATCCATAATGCCATTTTAATTGCTTATGCCCTAAACCTATATTTTTTATTATACCTTGACTTCACTAGCAACAATCTTTACCAACAATGATATTTTCCAGGAATATAATCCTTGTAGTTGGCAAAAGTTATCATTTCCAGAAAGACAGAATAGCACATGCAGATGGGCTGTCTCTATGATAAGCTACATTTAGGACCATTTTGTATAAAGAGATTTTATGTGTGTATAATGGGAAGTGAACTTCCATTTCTTAAAAATCGGCCCCAGAATGTCCTCAAAGGACCTTCAACCTTCTGATAACTACTGTTAAAATAGCTATACCTATTTTATACCCATTTTAAAAAATGTGAAAATTGAAGTTCAGTTTTCCTACAGCTAATAAATAGTGGGAACCGGGAGCCAAGCCCTGATTGTTCTTTCTCCAAACCACACAAATCTCTTCCTTGTAACAGAAAGCCCAAGACATCAAGAGTCTAACATCTGTAAAGACAGGATCAAGATGATTTGACCAAATGAAAACCGTAAAAACATCCAGAGACTTTTTGTCTGAGAGTACTGATGGTGTTGTTTGTCCTGGCTGTGTCAGAATTATTTGAGCACGCACTGTTCTCCAGCTGGTGTGTCAGTGAGCAGATCTTCCTGTCTGAGAAATCCTAAGAGATCAAGAAGGCAAACTTAGCCAGCCTTCCGTGGGTGCAAGCAGTCCCCTTCCAGAGAAAGTGACATTTAAGCATAGTCTGTAAGGATGAGTTAAACAGGCAGACAAGGGTTTTCCAGTGGGAGAAAACAATATGCACAAAGGTAAAGAGGAATGAACTCAGAAGAATTGGAAACAGAACAGTGTGGATGGAGTAAAAAGGCACTTTACATAGGGACAATATATACACGAGAAACACAGAGGAAGACCGATCACAATTTGTACCTCTATAGAACATTCAATACAGCAGAGGAGACTTCCACACACAAAGCTGGTGAGTTTCAAAATGAATAGCAGAACTCATCCCTTGGTACAATATAAACCACCTTCAAACATCTCACCTCCTCCTGTGCCTCTCCACCCTCTTCCACTTCTAGGGTACTAGACAACTCACTTTGAAAACTAAGAGGAAAAAAAACAACTGCCTACTTCTCAGTATTTATGAGTTTGAAAACCAAATGATAGATTGTATATTTTCTAGTGAAGGTAGCATATAAAACTCTTATACCTGCCAATCGAGTCTTGATTCAGATGAGCAGATTTGCCAATTTTACTCTGAAGAAAAACTATTAGGGCACCTTACCCATGTGCTATGCCACCATGAGCAATGACGGAACAACACCAGTGGGAACTAGGATCACCATTTATCATCAACTGCTGTGTCTTAAACACTGACCTTAATAGTGGTAAACATTAACTGAAGGTTCTGTCTGAGTCAGACACAGAGCTAACTGCTTTACAGGGATTTTCTCATTTAATCCTTTCAACCACTCCAAGAAGAAGTTTCTAGAATTATTATCCTCAGTTTGGAAGAAGGAAGTGAGGGATAGAATGGCTAAGTAATCTGGCCAAGAACACTGATGAGTAAACAGCAGAACCAAGACTTTATCCTAACTGTGTCTAATACCATAGAGCCTCCTCACGTAATCTATTTGAAAGTCCTACAATGTAGGTCATGATTCTCCTGGGGCAAAAGTGTGATCCTTGACCTCCAAGACCTTGTCAGTTATAGGCAAAACTGATGATCACTATTATAAATGTGCTATACTCTAGTCCCCACCCAATTTTCTTCTGAGTAGGAAATGTGATCAGTTAGGAATAGCCATGAGTAATGTTTGATAGCAGAGCAGGGTGACGGTAGTTAGCAACAATGTATTGTGTTTTTCTAAGTAGCTAGAAGAGTGGACTTTAAATGCTCCCAACACATAGAAATGATAAATACGTAAGGTGATGGATACCCCAAATACCCTGGCTTGATCATTACACATTCTATGCATATAACAAATATTCACATGTGCCCCATAAACATGTAAGACATCACACATCAATTTTTAAAAAGAGAGAGAACTCTGTGCTCGGGCGGCACATCTTCCCAATGTGAAGAGGCCATGAGAATCTGTCTGGTGGCACAAACCCTCCGGGACTCAGGCATCTCTGCATGCTGGGAAAGGAAGCTAGATCGTTGCTCCCCAGGGATGTCTCAGGAGGCACGACGTAGGGAAGCAAACTGAACGTAGGGCAAAAGAAACACTTCAAGTGAGATGCCTTAATTCTATTTGTCTTTCACTGAGGGCCCAACCTTCACACTCCTGCACTCCTACACTCTTGTGGTAGCATCTAAGACTTTAAGAATTTGAGTAACTTGTTCAAGATACACAGCTGCTAAGTAGCAGAGCAAGTACTCCAAAAAGCATTGTGTTTCCTAGCCTGTTGTTGTAATGCCTGTGTTGTGCTGTCTCTCAGCTGATGCTTACGTGCAACCCTGCCATAAGCAGATCCCATCATGCCTCAAGCTTCAGTTTTTACCCTCCCACCTTGTCCCATAAAAGGACATAATAATCTCTCCTTTCAAAAGTTTTGGGGAGATTCAATGAGATAATGTGTGCATTAGCATGAGGTGCTCAAATTGATGTTTAGATTCCAGTAAATCCAAATATCTCTCATTTGTTTTTTACTTGAAGAAACGAAAAAAAGCGTGGGAATAAAAAGGTAAGGAGGTGGAAGAGAATAGATAGTGGGGAAAATCAAGAAAAAAGAAAAGAGAAAAATTAAGTGCACAGGCTAAGGAAATTCTGAGCAGCCAAAATGTCCCCAAACCTGTCATTCTGCTTCTCCATATTCAATATACTCTCCTCTCCTTCCTGAAATGAATCTAAAACCAACCCCCTAGGGAGTTCTAAGAGCCATTTATTTAGATAATTGCATAAAAAAGTTCAATAAAACATGGTTGAGATGATGGGCTAGCAAAAATATGGAATACAGAGGTCAATCTTTGACAATCTACCATTTTAAAATACGGAAAGTGGGCAAGAACTGGATTACCTGAGGAGAGACCATGTAGCAGCATCATGCAACTGCTTTGCACGCAGCATTGGTGAAGTGCTGTGTCGGCCAGAGTTCTTAGTTACAGAGAACAGAACCTGATTCTGAGAGATTAAAGTGAAGAAATGAATTTATTAAAAGATTATTGAGATGATCAAAGAATCACTAGAAGGCTGGACAAACAGAGTGTGAGAATGGACAGGAACAAAAGACGGCAGACCTCATCATTGTCATTAGAAATCTGGAGAGCGTGAGTCCCAGTGCCCAGGAAACTATGTGGGTTTTGCAAGGAAGGTTTAGAGGGTGACCAATGTAGAATATTGAGTTCAGCCTCATCTCCTTTCACTCCAGTTGGAACCAAAAATGGCAGCTACCACTGGTGTAACCTCTTTTATCCTCTAAAGCACAGGACACAAAGATCCAGTGGTAGAATCAGAAGTCCTGAGTTCCAGGAGCATCTCAGTCACTAACCAGTTGGCCAGAGAATCTCTTAACCTCCTTTCAGTACAAGTTCTGTACTTGCCAGTTCAAGATAATGATTCCCAACCTGTCCCTGCCAGGGCTGCTGTAAGAAGCAAGTGGAAAGGATTATATAAATGGTCTCAAAAACTCTTATATCCCTGCAAAATGCTAAGAACCTTCTTCGTGGCCTTAATTTTAAATTACTCCTGGAAAGTGATGTAGCATATATAAAAAGAAGTCTCCAGAGACATATCACCCCACTGTCACCCCACCTTCGTGGCCTTGAAAAAGCCTAGTTGACTTTCTGAGTCTCAGTTTTCTCATTTATAAGATGGGAATAAGGTTGTTTATCTCACACAATTGGTGTAAAATTCAGAGGTGATAACATACGCAAGGCAGAGTGCTTATAACTCAAAAAAATGGTAAACCAGAACAATCAAAGTACCAACTAGTAATAATAGTAGCCATAGATCACACTTCCCCTTCCCCTGGCTTGCCAATCCATGCTAACCTTCTCATCACCTACAGCAATTAATCATGTATGATTTCATAACACCTCTTAAATTATTGTTTGGATCTGATAATTAAAATTTTATTTTCATTTTGTCGCTGTTGTTGTTGATATGCCATCTCTGGAGGTTCAATTAATTGAACTCATTTTAATCCCAGCCAAGAAAGCTAAAAATCCTTCAAGAATCCCTGCTGTTCTATGTCTCAGTTTCAGCAAGGAAGGGGTTACTGGGGATTCTGAGCACTTGCTGAAGCATAAGGCATCCGACCTTGTCAGGAGCCCTCGGGCTTTTGCCAACACACTGCTTTTCTCTGCACACAGCCCTCAGTGGAAAAGTACTGCCCAGACTCCGTGAATTATTAATCTCATCATGACATCAAATACCCACTAGATAAAAAGAACAAGTAGCCCCCACAATGAAGCTCTTAAGGGAAATCAAGAACTAGCAATATTCTTTTGACGACAATCAGGATTTTCCCTGCTCCCCTCTGGAGTTGGGGACAATCTCATTCGTTCTGAGTTCCCCTATACATGAATCTCTCAAGAGGCATCAGTTAAAATACTACTTTGTGGGGGCAGAGGGAGTGTGCTGATATGGAAGAAAAGGCTTTAAATGACTCCCAGCTTTCAGTTGATGATGCCACATCAACTCTAAATGAGTTTGTGTTTTGGGTTCATGAGAACTGGAGCACAAGAAAGAGTTCAAGGTCCTTCAGTTTTCTGTTTTCCTTTCAAGGACCTGGCAATCAATCTGGCAAGATCAGAATCTACTGGAGGGTAGAAAATTATTGACATATGGAAAATTCTAGCAGTAAAAGGTCCATAGGAAATACATCTGTCATATTCCACATTATTTGGCAAGGCTTTTAACTAAGTTCTTAGTAAGGTGAACCTTTGAAAGAATGAATTTAAAGTCAGAGAGAGAAAATAGCAGGACAGAAAGATCATCTCTCAAGAGATTTGAGCTCTGGAGCTTTGAGGTTTCTTTCAAAAGCACTTACTGAGCACAGGTACATGGGAGTGTACACATACCCACCAGTGAAAAAACATCTACCATTTATGCAATGCCTATTGTCTGTGACGCACTCTGCCAGGTGGTTTACTCATCATACCTAATTTGCCCTCATAGCAACCAAAGGACATAGAGTTTTATACCCCTTTTGCTTTTGAGGAAATTGATGCTTAATGAGATATGCATTGACTAAGGTCACCAGAATTGCAATTCAAACCTAGATTTGTCTGGATTTAAATCTTTGAAGAAACATATAATTTAGCAGGCGAGCCCAATGTGCAAACAGCTAATGCCAGAGCAACACGCGTTTAGCGAGACAGAATTGAATCTGCATTATCCAGAGATTATCTACAGATGAAAGTGAGCAACTGCCTCCATTTGTCCAGGACAGAGGGGTTTCTCAGGATGCAAAAATGTTAATGCTAAAATCAGGGAAGTCTAGGACAAACTGGGATAGTTAGTCACCCCAGAGGTAAGTGGGGGTCAGCTCCTGAAGGACAATTTGTAAGAAGATGAGGAGTTTGATCATCATACTATGAAGAACAAGATGGCTGATCTAGACAGGTGACTGTTCTAGAAAGGAGAAGAGAGTAGGAAGTGAACTCATAATGGCTTGGATAGTGAAAACGGTAGCTGGAAGGCTTGGAAGGAAGAGGAAAGACTGGAAAAGGGGACTAAAGAGGAAGAAAGTGAAATAAGTGATCTGTTTCCTTTCAGCTCTAAGACTACCATTTTGAGATTAGATTTCTCGAGTGAAATCTAATCAAGGCAGAAGTCCATATTATACATTGACTAAATAGATGAATAATTTTATCCTATAACTCAGTATCTACCTGTAAGCCTTAGGACCTGAGAATGTGACCTTATTTTGAAAACAGGGTCCTTGCAGATGGAATTAGTTAAGATGAGGTCATGACTAGTATTTGTATAAGCCGATGGCCATGTGTAGACAGAGACGCACAGAGAGAACTGCATGTGATAACAAAGGCAGAGACTGGAGTTATGCAGCTGGTGGCCAAGGAGTGCCAGAGATTGCCAGCAAAGCACCAGAAGCTAGGAAAAGGAAAGGAAGGATTCCCCTACAGATTTCAGAGGGCACATGGCCCTGCCAATGCCTTGATTTAGGACTTCTGCCTTCAGAATGGTGAGACAATTAATTTTTCTTGTCTTAAGACACCCGTTCTGTGGTACTCTGGTACAGCAGCCCTAGAAATGACTAATACACTATCCAAACTATATCCAAACTTGGTTTTCTCAGAAAGAAACAGGATGTGGATACAGCATAATGTAAATACTCTGCTGAGAAACTTCTAGAAGGCAGGCACCAAACTGAATGCTTTCTTAGGACTTTTCTGTGAATTATCTCCTTAGTTCTATGATAATCCTGGTCACAGGTAAGACACTGAGAGTCAGAAAGAGGCTGCTGCTTGCAGGTACATAACCTGTAAGAAAGTGGCAGAACCAGGGCTTACATTCACATCTCTCTGAGTTCAAAATCAGATTCTTAATTTCTCCTCCCCTGAATTTCCTAAAAGGAGTGGCAAGGAAGCCAAGGCAGAAGGCCAGATAAAACTGAAAAACCTGGCAGAGCTCTGAGCAATTTCCAAACACGAGAAAACACATCCTTAAGGGTTCTGGGGTTGGGGTGGTGAGAGGACAGATGGAAGAAAGGCTTCTTGCCCCACAGCTCTGAGTCACCAAAATGTGATCTGCATCCCTATCAGCGGGACTGGCTTCTCATCTTCCCTCTGGGCTCCAACACAGGGGGAGGCAAAGAAAGAACAAGGCTCAGGGAGAGCGGAGAGTGAGGAAGTCTTTTCAGAAGCCTCTGGGGCCTTTACTCTCTTAAAGTTAATTACTTTCTGGATGAATATCTGAATAGAAATATCATTTGCAAGCCCCACCTGCCACGGATGTCTCCTGTTTTTAAAGTGGATATTCAAAGAATGTTAAAATCCTAATATATTTCTTCAACTCCCATGGAAAACAGAACAGTGATTATTTTGGGCCTCGGGAAATTGGGATCCAGTCACGAAATTCATTATTACCCTTATGCAATCTAGGAGACAGGGAACAGATCGGATGAGAAATCTCAAAGGAAAACATGCTGCCTGCAAAATTAGCCTGAGTCATTGCTCCAAGTGAGAGGCTGGGTCTAAATCAGGAATTTTCTTTTTTTTTTTTTTTTTTAATTTTAATCAATGACCCTAACAATGAGGTTGTTGTCTTTGGAAATGAGCCAGTATGTTTTTGTCTGTGTGTTAAAGATGTGCTTGCTGGAATATTCATGATATGGTGAAAAGGCCCAAGGCCAGCAGCCAGGAAACCATATTCCAGTCTAAACTGTGTGATTCCAGTAAGTCATGTGCCTCTCAGCCTCAGTTTCCTCATCAGTGAAATGAAGTTTTTGACTCTAATGTGATTGCCTCTTCCCTAGTTTCTCTTCCCGGTTCCTCCCTCCCTCATCTCATCTCCCTTCCTTATTAACTGCCCCGTTCTCACTGCCCTGATGGAGACAGAAATAAGTTGAGGACTCGGTAAATGGGCCGGGACAAGTCACAGGAAGGGCCTACACAATGCTATGTAGAGCTCTCTGTGAGTAAATGTGGGGAGAGACAAGGGGTTTGAGAAATTCATTCATTCATCCATCTGTTCATTTCCCTGAACTCCCACTATGTGTCTCAATGAAACACTAGACCTGGAGGCTAAGAGATTAAAACATCATCTTTGGCCACTAAGAACCCACGGTCCTGGTAAAGAGAGAGAGAAATAAATGTTTAATAATAATTGAATGTCATCTACAAGAAAACACTCCAGGTGCAATGGGAGCAGGTATCAGAGGGCCTTATCCAGTCCCTTTAGGTCATGGAAACCTTCTCAGAGGAGGTAAATCTGGGGAAGAGAGCAGGGAAGAGAACATTCTACAAAGAAGGAGCCCAGAGCATAGGCAGAAGTTTAGGCAGTTAAGAATATATCTGCAGTTCAAAGTCCTAGGGCATGTGGCAGAAGCAGTGAATGAAGGATCAAGTGACAGAGAACCTTATGGGCCCTGCTAAGGAGAACAACTGACTTACCAATCATGGCCTGCTGCTGAGCTGAGGGGGCCACAATCTCTTTGCTGGTGCTACCATATCTACCAATGAGTCCGTCATTGTCGTAGCGCCATGCATGAAGGGCGTCGCTTGGAGGAATGACGAGAACCATTGTGAGAAGCTCCAGAGAACTTGAACCAAAGGGTAGAACTCACAGAAAAGCAGAAACTTTTAATAGTCAGTGCTATTAAATTGAAGAGGATATCTGGAGCCATAATACATTCTCCATTAATGATTTGTCTACCACACACTAGAACTATAGAATAGTTGGATGACTTAAGCTTTAAAGTCACTTCCAAACCAGTGAAGCTCAATTTGTGTTTACCTTTCCTCCTGGTGGACATCGGTTGAGTCATCTATAAAAGAGTCCACGAGACC
This sequence comes from Lepilemur ruficaudatus, assembly GCA_963574885.1. Classification (NCBI taxonomy): domain Eukaryota; kingdom Metazoa; phylum Chordata; class Mammalia; order Primates; family Lepilemuridae; genus Lepilemur; species Lepilemur ruficaudatus. The sequence goes on from CAUYRT010023931.1 coordinate 21,192, forward strand.
AAATTGGTGTTATTTCTGAGAGCTTTCACCAAAAATTCCTTTTTCAATCATTTTTTTCTTCTCCACTTACCCCGCCATGGGCCAAATCTTGTGAAGCTTTCTATCTACTAGACAAATAACATTTATTAAATAATACTTGTTTAATGTTATATTTGAGTTGTATAAACTCAACAAGAGTACTGTGATTTAACTGGATATTTCTGAATACTGAAAATAGCTTGCAGTCTACCATCTGGAGACTCAAGATTGGAAACATCTAAGAAAATAATCTCCAGGGTCCCCTGCACCAATGACAGTCTGAGACTCCAGGGATTAGAGTGAAGACATGACCTGAGGAGAAAAAGCAAAGGTGAACAAAAGCCTCAGGGAGGAGAGAATGCCTTTGAAAGGGAAGATATCAAAAACAGCCTAGAGTCACAGGGAAGCACAGAATGCAGTGGAGAGGGGGCTTGGGATGCATGAGTATGCGGTCTGGCTTAGAAATAGACTTTGATTAAGGACATGTACTTTACCACCTTGAGACTCCTTTCCTTTTCTGCATATTGGACCAATGATTCTGAGCTTGAAAGTGTTGTTGCAAAGGTGAAATGAAATGTGGTATGTAAAGCACTGACTATACTTGGCACACAGTAGGCTTGCAAAGGGACCATAGCAATCATAGCAATGATAACGATGCTTTAATCAAGATGCTCAGATACCAAGAAGCACTTTAATTTGTTTACTGTGCAGAAAGATGCGAGTCTTTATTGCTCTAATGACAGTTAGATGACTTTCAAAGCTGCCTAGGGATAGTGTGTCATTGTCATTGTAGATAATAAAAGCAGAATTGAGAGAAGAATTAATGAGGAAACCAGACAAATCCAAAATGCTGGGCCGTCATCTGTCTGGACTGCATCAATGCAGGGGAATGAAGGGATGACGTAAGTGTTTGTTTCTCACTCTCCCTCTCTGAGAATGCTGAGTGTTTTCAGTCTGGCTTTTGCTTTTAGAACTCCCAACACACCTATACGCCAAACAGCATTTTAAAAAATCTGTTGTTGTTATTGTTGTTGGCCTGGATCCCTAAAGCTACTGTTTGCATGATTATGTTCTTGGTACATAAGTAGAAAGATAATAGTGATATTCTCCCCAAGAACTAGGAAATGTGGCAAAGAGATTGTACTCCAAAGAGTTAAACTGCAAAATCAGTACAGTTAGAACGAGACTTGCAAAGTCACCTCCCAGAGACAGAGTGGGCCCCCAGTCAGCAGAAGGGAGACTAACCTCAATGAAGATATTAAGGTATCTAGAGAAAAATTATTTTGGTCTGAATGAAGCTGACCAGCATGGAAACATAAACAAAGAGAACCACAGAAGGAATGGATACAGCGTGATCCAAGCCCTGTCCAAGATCACACAATTTACTGAGTGCACTGGAATCTGCAGTGGCTGCTGACCACCTAGAGGACAAACCCCTAAACTCCTCACACGGTGCATGAAACCCCATGGGATTGAGCCCTAGCACATATCATCCCCCACCTCTCTCCGACTCACTCAAGCATACGCTAGTCCTGGCCTCCTTTCTGCTTTTACAATGGCTATTCTTTTGGCCTGAGATTATCGTTTCTGAAATTTTGAATGGCTCCTTCCTTCACTTCATTGCTCAAATTTAACTCAGCCTTCTCTGACCACCTTATCTAAAATCCATCCAACAGAGAGCCAGAGCCAGGCAACATGTTTGTAACTTGTAAAACAGTTGGACGTTTTCCGAAGACCTATGAAAAAAATCCATACATACACACACACACATACACATATACACACACATATATATGCAAATGCAATAAATACCATGCCAGGACCCACTTTGAAAACTTGAAAGAGAGGTACACTCTGCACAGCATAAAGCTCGTGAAATATTCAGTCTCGGCAGATTGCAATGCTGCAGTAATATTTTCTGAACAAGAAAGAAAGTCATCCAGAAGAAGCTTATATATTGGAGCAGAGTTTCCTGGTCATGAATCTGGCTTGCTAAAGCAAGTGAATACTTTTTAGAATACCTATCTACTCTGTCTTTTAAATGTATTTAGTGATATTTTAAATTGCTTTTCCCCTAACCCCTTATTTTCTGAGAACTTGATCTTATAGACTGAAATCATAGATCTTTGAAGAAGGAGAGCAATAACTGTTTCATTCTGATTTGGCAAAAAGCATCCCAAATGGAAGATGGAGCTATCAGCCTATCCCATGATGTCACTACACTTCCCAATCCAATAAATGTCCTTTGTTCTGATTCATATACACCAAGTATGGTTCTGAGTACAATTTTGGCTTTTTACATAAGCCTTCTAAGGAAAGAAAGAACTAGAAATGTGAACCTGAACTTTCTGGGTTTTTGTGTCAATTGTATTTCTTATTGTTAATCAATATATAGCACAAATGATCCATTACCTTGGGTTTTCATATTTGTTTGTGTTTTTGGTACTGCAGCAAGGAGCTTCCTTGAGAACACTGATGGGCTGGGAGGGACAGGTCTGCAGGTCTTTACATTGGGGAAAAATAGAAGGAGAGAGGAGAGTAAGATAAGGGCTTTTTTGTTACCAGCTTCTTGGCCCTTCCTAATTACCACCTGGTTCTGGTGTCAGAGAAAGGTGAAGAATGTGTGTGTGTGGCCCTGTGTGTGTGTGCATGTGTACATGTGTGTTTTGCTGTTCCAGAAGTTTCTTTTGTGAGCCAGAGGTGGAGGGAAAATGTGGTTGGGCTTCTGGTGGATCCCCTGAGACTTGGAGAAAGAAAGGGCAGCCCATGTCCCATCAGGGTACCTTTGAAAAAGTGGGGTTTGGGGGAAGAATGGCCCTGAGAAAAAGAGCCTTGGAAGCTGAAGTCCAGGCATCTGTGGTCACACTTGGTGTAGCGAACAAGGCCATCCTCCTTTTAAGGACCACGAGAGTCTGAATAGGGAACTGGACAAGGAAAAGCATACAGTGGGTGAAGCTTTAGTCAATGCTAATAATTGGAAGATCAAAAATGATTGATGATACAATATCTTTAGAATTTAAAGACCCTTATGCCTGTTACAAATGAATTGAAATCTCATGAAGCCTTCTCTGCCTTCACTCAGCGTCAGATAAACCAGAATCTGATTCTGCATGATCAAAGCCAACACCGGGAGGTCATTTTGCTAACTGCTATCCAGCCTCTAAGCATAACACCCAACCACTCCATAGGTTCTTCTTTGAAACTTCAAACAAACTAAAGACCAGGGCCAATCTTAAAACTTACACAAATAAATACAGTTTCTAGGAGTGTGCCCCAAAATTTAGTTATTATTTGCATTGGAAATACTTTTGTTGGGAAAAAAGAATATCTAACGCAAAAAACACAAATAAACAGAATAATCATGAGGTAGGCATAGGGTACTGACCTCACTTTATAAGTAAGCAAACTAAGGCTCAGAAAATTTAAGAGAAGTGTCCACCACCATTTAGCCAGTAGATGATAAGTCTGAAACTCCAACCTAAGTTTCCAAGTTTAAAGCTGTTTTGACAAGACCAAGTCATTGTGTAGTCGTGAGAGGACTTGAATATTACACAAAGGCAGCATCCGTGTACCATTTCAAAAGTGGACCCTTACTGTGAGCCAGACGTCATGTTAGATTCTGGTGATTTAACCCCCAGTTCTGAAGAATGCAATTGTTCTAAGGTGAAAGTAAGCACCTGCCCAGAGCTTCCTCATGACAGAGGCTTATGGTTTTACCCAACAAGGTGGAAAATGGGGGGAAGTAGGGAAAATCTTCATCAGGACAAGAATGTCTTTGCATTTCAGCAAAGACATACAAAGCAGAGATTGCAAAGAAAACACGAGTGTAGAGTTTGGAAACTGGCTTTGGGCAAGATCAAGGGACAGAAAATTGCTTATTCTTCTTAAAGACTAAAGTATGAGTTTCAAGGGAGAAAAGTTAGGATAATATTATGTACAACTTCAGGAATAAAAACTGACTGTCGAGTCCTAGAGATTTCCAGGAACATCCCAGACAGAAGACAGGATCTGAAGACCAAAAACTAAACTCTAAGAACTCTAAAATTCTAGAACCTTTGTTACTTCCTCACTGTTGGGATAATCATTATTTCCACTGTTTTAAAATCCTTAATTGAAAAAACACCTTGTGGGCTCCTCCTTAGCAGCACAGACACAGGGAGCTGTGTAGACTATAACTGATTTGGAAAGGAAACGATCTGGCATCTGGCACGTGGCAGCACTTTGAAGAAGATCAGGAAGAAACAGAATTTCTGTGGCTAGTGATAAGGAACCACAGTGAGCACAGGAAGGAGACCTGGCTTGAGAGGGAGCCCAGGGGAGAATGGCTACTCCTGTGTTCTGATGATCTCTCCTGGGCTCCAGAATGAGAACTTGGGAATCCTGCCCCTAAACGCTTCCCTCTGAATGCTTGTGCTTTGTTTTTTAATCCAACATTCCTAAAGGCTTTCTGAGCTCAGCCTATTGTCCTAGCAGAGCCTTGTTGGCTGTTTAATGACAGTCTAATGAGGTCTCAGCGTGTCCTGAAGGAACGCTTCTGGCGGCAGCTTTGCCTTTAAGGAGGGGCCTTTGAATCTAGGTCTGCATTAAGTATGAATCAAGCTGTCTGTCTGTGTCTGGTGCACACATGAGTGAAATCCACCTCCGTATCACTCGTTCCTGGAGGGGATTTTCTCTGTGCATTACACCTGCAGAACGCCATCCTCTTTTCTCTGGCAAGCCTGGATACACGATTAATATTTTAAGCCTCCCAGGTTCTGCTTTCCCTAGTTTCAAAAGTGCCTGAATGTCAGACTTTTAAAAAACGTATTTATCTCCCCATCCAGACTGCTGAGAAGAAATTCCAAGTAGAAGGCACAGCCACAGGGGCCTACACAAATCCGGGCAAATCTTTAAATTGCTTCTGCAGTCATTCGGGTTTTCTTTCATTAGCATCTCAGAAGCAACTTGCCTCCTATGGACCTTCATTTTGGAACAGAAGGGAGAACAGTTTTAAGAAGGCATTATATCTTTTCCTTCCAAAACATAGACTTGAGATGCACGGCCAGTGTTCTCAGCTCAGTTCAGAGAGAAATGCGTCTGGCTTCCCTTCCAATCCCAGACACCACTGCCTTCCCAGGGTCAGCTCCGGGGAGTCTCATCTGATTTTTCTGTCTCCTGAGCTCCCTCCTTCTTGTCCAAGAGACACTGCGGAAGCTCCCCTCACAAAGCTTCTTGCATTTACCTCATGGAGAGCTGCAGGCACCTGATTATTTCCCCATTTATAGTTTCCTTACAGCGTGGCTCCTTTGCCCAAGAAGCAGAAAGAGCCTTAGATATGGAGGCAGAAAGGTCTGTGGCTACACACCGCTGAATCTGGAATCTGACTACTTCTGTTCAAATCCAGCTCTGACACTAATTCCTAAGTAATTCTAGTCCTAAGAGACTGAGGCATGTCCCCTAATCACTTTAACCTTTAATTTCTTTACCTATAAAGCTAAAGATGGTAATAACAGTCAATGAATAATAAAGAATAAATAAATAATATTAATAAATGAGAGAACATGTAAGACTCATGTGGCAAAATACATGCAATGTATTACACAGATCTACTGCATGCATCCATTACACAGATGAGTGGGAAACCATGGTCTGCAAAGATACTAAGTTTCCATCCATCTCTCAATCCCTAAGGTTGATTCCTGTAATATGTAACTATTTATTGAGTGACCACGTCTGTGTAGAGACTCAAAGAAGAATGAAGAGTGTTGTTTTCTTTTGTGGTGTTCATATCTAGTGAGTCACACAAATACAAGAGAAGTTCTAGTCACTGATCTCCTCTTAGCCAAGTAGCCAAGATAATAGAAGGGCTAAGTGCACAGGGTGGGTGAAGCCTATTGACTCATTTTCAGAGATGTTGAATGTTTGCAGCCAGTAGACTCCTCTTTATTCTATCATGTGCTTTGATTGAACCCCCACCAGCCTTTGATTGAACACCACTTGTCCTGACTGGATTGAATCAGAGATCTCTAGGTATTGACAGTTTATTACGCTACATTGGACTGGTGGAAGAAGGTGTAGAGTATCAGGAGTGCCTGCCTTCAAAGAGCAGTGCTGCAGAGCAGAACAAAGATGAGCCTTGACAGCGGAGGACTCAGTGCAAGTCACGGTGCTCACCGGGTCTACGAATTTGGGTGATGCACTTGACCTACTGGAGCTCATGTCCCCACTTGCAAAAACAGAGATAATTTTATCTACCTGTCAACAATACTGTGAGAAATAAATGAAACAGTGTATGTTTTTTTTAGATTGTAAACCTTGAAATGTTGGTTTCAAAACCTGGCAAAAAGAAGAGGCTAAAGAAAATTCATGGAAGGCATGAAGAAAGGAAGTGAGAGAGGAAAGGAAGGAGGGAAGAAACAAGATACACCAGTGGCATTTTTAAAAACTATAAAATAGGGACATATCTGCCAAGGGTTGAGAGACTATAGGAATTCAGAGTAGGAAGAAATTACATGGAAGTAATATAATTAGGTTTGCATTTTAGCATTAATTAAAAAAAAACTCTAGTAATTTTAAGTAAGGTAGATTTGCAGAGTTAATACTAGAGATAAAGAGACCAGTTTAAAGACGGCTATAATAGTCAGTAATAATAAATGAGGAATGTCAATTGGGATGGACAAAATACACTGGAGCAAAACTAAGGAGAAGACATTTCAAGATATAGGGAGGAAGGAAGGTTTTAAAAATAATTTCCAGGTTTCCTCTGGAGCAACTGGCTGGTCGAAGGCATCATTTAACTGAGATAAGGAATATTCAAGAGAAAGAGGGTTTGGAGAAAAAAATGGTGAATTCAGTTATGGACACGTTGAGTTGAAGTTTCAAAAGGGTAGCAGGTAATGATATCAGCAGATAGCATAGCTGGATATAGAGGCCTGACATTTAGAAACACATATGTGGGAGTTGATGCAAAGGAAAGGACAGACCAATCCCCTGGTCATTGAGAAGAATAAAAATGGGCTCAAGACAGAACCCTAAAGAGCTCCAAGTTGTTGTCAGTCAAAGGGAGACAATTCATATGCAATCGCCAATGGTGCTTTAGAGCACCAAATCTTGAGTAGGACTGACTAGTCTCGGATTGCAGATCCACCACCTATCAGCCTGTACAGATCAGTTCAACTCTCTGAGCCTCAGTTTTCTTTTTTCTCCAGATGTAAGATGGGAATACAATAAGAAGTATCTCCTATCAGGACTAAATGAGATAAAGTGTTTAGCCTAGTTCCTAATACATATATAAATCAATATTTCATGTGTTAGATGTTTTAAGGCAGCAGTCCCCAACCATTTTGGCACTAGGGGCAGGTTTCGTGGAAGACAATTTTTCCATGAGGGTCGGAGCTCAGGCGGTGATGCAATTGATGAGGAGCAGCTGTAAATACAGATGAAGCTTCACTCCCTGGCCCATCGCTTACCTCTTGCTGTGTGGCCCAGTTCCTAAGTTTCATGGAAGACAATTTTTCCAGGGACAGGGCAGGAGGGTGTGCCTCAGGGGTGTAAGGGAGGGTGGAGCACAGGTGGTGATACGTGACCAGGTTCCTAACAGGGCACAGGCTGGTACCAGGCCACAGCCCAAGAATGGGGGACTGCAGTTTTAAAGGATTTGGGGGAAAGGACTTCATTTGTTTGTGTTTTAAGATTTCTTCTATTTTTTGAATGAGAATTGTTTCCCAGGCCACCAGTGTCTAGGAAAAGACCATTGACTGGGTAATTTCCTCCCAAATGGATCATTGAGCAACCTCCAGTATTCCTTTTCCCTTTCTCCTCTCTTGGCATCCCTCTACTCCTCAGGCATCATCCTGTGTTCTCCTTGCTAAGCTAAAAAATAGTAATAAACCAAACAAATAAATAAAATAAGATCATTTCAGATAGTGCTATACACTGAAGTTTGCATTCCCACAAAATTCATATATTGAAACATAATCCCAAATGTGACAGTATTTAGAGGTGGGTTTTGGAGGTCAATTGGACTCTATCTTCATGAATAGGATTAGTACCCTTATTTAAAAAAAAAAAAAAAAAGGCCCCAGAGAAGTCTCTTCCTCTTCCACCATGTGAGGTTGCAGTGAGTAGACAGCCCTCAATGAACCAGGAAATGGGCCCTCACCTGACAGAGAATCTGCAGGCACCTTGATCTTGGACTTCTCAGCCTCCAGAACTGTGAGCAATAAATTTCTGTCGTTAACAAGCCACCCATTCTACGGTAGTTCATTTTAACAGCCCAAATTAACTTAGACAAATAGTGATGGATGTGATAAAAAAAAAAAAATAGTAGGGAGAAGTGACAGGATAAGTCGAAGGTGGATCTTTGACTTAGTGACATTTAGCTGAACCTTGGACCCTAAATATGTGAGTGAATGTGTAGAGGGGTGGGGATATAGACTAGTTTCCATATTTGAGCAACTATTAAAAGCCAGGCGTGTTGCTAGATAACTTTCCAGATTTGCATTTCTCATTTGCAACTCTTTTTCCCTCTTGAATTAAGCAAGCACAACAAAAGAAATGCTCTCCACCCCCTTCCCAGAGAGCTACAGAGAAGGGGTTGCTTTGAATTAGGTGATAGATTTTTCTGTTTCCGCCACTCTAGGTACCTCCACACTTCAGGGTGTTTGATGAGTGAGAATATGAGGTTCAAAGATTCTATCATGTAGAGAATGAACTAGAATTTCTTTCCACTACACTAAAATCACAGTAGCAGTGACTAGTTAGAAATAACATATCAACCTCTCAAATCTGCACAGGGATAGACAGTTTGCAAAGTGCTTTTGTAGACTTGATTATATTCAAGACCCACAGACACCATGTAAGATAGTGTTCTCTCCAATTCACAGATGAGGAAATTAAGGCTTAAAGAAGTCATGTGATTTTCCAAATATGCTGTTTGTAAGTGATGAAGCTAAGATTTGAAGCCATTGCCCATCTGTCTTGGGATCCACTTTCTACCACTGTTATCCCAGGGCTTCTGAAATAGTCTTGGGGCAATTTATGACATTGGGTCAGTCCTAAATTGTTACCATTGGCTCTTATTCAGTCATAACTTATGTTGTCCATGTTTCCTGTGGTTTCCCCACCCTAAGGGTGAAAAAAGACATTGCTGTTTTTCTGGTTCTCTCACCACACTGAAAGACAAAACTTGACTAAAAGTGTTTCCCCCGCTCTCTTGGCAGTCTCAAGAGGGGATAGAATGTAGATTCCTACCCAACGCCTCTGCTATTCTTGAAGATCCCACAGACACTTCATTCTTGCTTCCCATCCCACAAGCTGGTGCCATCTGCCATCGCTGGTCCACAGAATGAAACAGGTGGGAAGGTCATTCATACATAGCCACCCTTATTGGTACTGGTACTATCTCTGTGGAAACCTCCTATTCCATGCCCATTGCAGGCCCCAGAGTGTCCATGCCAGTTACCCTGGAGTGGCAGGAATTCTGCTGCTTCCTACATTACTTCATTGAGGCCTCCCGTAAGCTCTTGATGTGGTCTTACTTTGAGCATCTCTGTGTTACAAAGGAAGAAGCGAGACTCGATAAAGTTAAATTACTAATTCAAATCCACATAGGTAGTATAATAAATGGTAGATGGGGGATTTAAACCCAGACATATCTAACTACAGAGTCAACCTGCTTAACCCCTATGCTTAATGTGATATTGTGATTTGTATTTAAAAAAAAAAATGTATTTGGTCTTCATTTAATTCCTGGCTTAGATCTCCTAAAATCTGTGGAATTTCCTAAGTAATAACAGGAATAAAGGTGAGAGGAGAGTCTTTTTTTATTTATTACAAACTCCATTCAACCACACTTGAGTTTATGTCAATGAAGTGACTTTTGGAAAGCCCTTAGACAACTCCAGGGTGGGTGCTGGGTTCTAGGAGGATTAATCCCATAATTAGAACTTCCAGACTCACCCTCTGACCTCTGGAGAGGGGACATGTAGTGGAGGTTGAATGTATAACTAATGGCCAGTGATTTAGTCAATCATGCCTAGGTAATGGCAGCATTAGCATGATCTGAGGGTGGAATTTTTAAGCCCTCTGATGGGGGGCATCCATTCAGTTGGTTGATGGGTTTAAGATTTTAGTTTTCTATCTCATTAACATGCACAGGGAGGAACCACAGAATGATTGCCCAAAGCCCCCAGTGAGTTACAGGAATTTCTATAACATCTTGAGGTTACAGAAAGAATGGGAGCTTGGAGCATGGTCACAAACAGGCTATAGTGATGAATCAGGTTGTAGTGGCAAGAGAGGTTAAAGGAGGAAGAGAAGAGGAGGCCTGACTAGCAAAGGTGGTCTTGTTATGTAGATGAAACCTCAGGGGTAGCAGCCCTCAGAGAGAATAGATGGCAAATGTTTCTTTCAGAACTTTGCAAGTGTCAGACTCTCAATCTTTCCTAGGTCTGGAAAAGGGAGGGTCTGGCTACATTGATGGAAATTTTCTCTACAGATACAAATATGTCCCCCAGAAATAGCTTTTTCAGGGCTATTTCTGTTTGCAGACCCTCTGAATAGCCATCTCAAAATACAGCAAATCAGTATATTTTGGTATGAAATATTTTGGTTTTCTTCATAACTAAGTCAGACAGAAGTTGTGGATAACCTGGGGACTCACCAATTGCAATTGGAGTCAAAAGTAGGGTGTAGACTTGTGGGACTGAGCCCTTAGCCTGTTGGGATTTGATGCTATCTCCAGGTAGAGAGTGTTAGAATTGAGTTAAATTGTAGGGCACCCAGTCGATGTCCACTGAGAAGAGAATTCCTTGCTCTTTTTTTCCATGTGTGTGTGTGGGGAAACCCACACATTCTGGTACCAGAAGTAAAGTGTTGTGAGTTAGAGAATAAACAGTGTTTGGGGTTTTTCCGTCCCTCCCCTGTGTCCACAAGCTTTGTCCAGCAGTAGCATGGTCTGCTGTCTCACGTGGCACATCACTCAGATTTATTCTTTTGCCTGTCCTCCCAGACTCAGGTCCAAATGCCTGGGATAAAGAGGTTGCAGGTAAACAATTGAACAAAATAAACAAATAGCACTCAGCCATCAAAACATGAAGAAGCTGTCTTACACACACTCACACACAGTGTCTATGGGATATTTGGAGTACAAGACAGCAACATTTGAGCCATCTGCCCCACCTCGCCCAGCTGATCTGACAATGTGTCTAGAGGACTAGCATATTATGTCACCAGCCCCTAGCATAGTAGCACATGGCACTTAGTAGGCACTCAAAATATTCTTTCGAGTGAATAAATAGAAGGCTGGAGTGTCTAGATATTACTATCTTATTATTGAATCTACTGAACTAATTATTTTTTAATCCCACATTTTCTTAAAATAGCACAGTGAGTTTGAAAGGCAAGAGCCAAGTTTAGCATATGCCTGAGTACGAATGGGACCTTTCACAAGCCCTTTGGTTTTGTGAACTGCAATTCGCTGCACTGCAGTAAAGGGCTGGTCATGCGATGACGACTGCAAATGTCGCTAAGCCTCCCAGCGTGGCGCTCTCCCAGAACAGCCAGCACCTGATAAATGTCCGGTCCCTGCTTTCCACCTTCTTTATGGTTAACCTTGATCCTCGGTGACCACTTCTTATCTGACCCTTTGAGGTACGAACAACAGGAAATGGCCTGAGCAGTCAGGACATCTGATCTTCGTACTTAATCTCTGGGCAGTCAGTTAAATCATTCAGGAAGGCCCCATCCCACCTTCCCAATCAATAAAATAAGACAAGAATAGACATCTTAGCCTGTATTTGTGAGGAGGAAAATAGACTATCCCTTCAGCAGAAGACAGAGCAAATCCCTTGCTGTGGGGGCTATGCTATTCCTTGTGGGATTTCTAGAAGCATCCTTGGCCTTTACCCACTATACATCAATAGTATGTCCCCTCCTAATTGTGACAACCAAAAATATCCCCAGACATTGACAAACATCTCTGAAGGACTGGGGGCAGAATGACCCTAGCTGAGAACCACTGAGCTAGACAAATAACAGGTAGAATTATTGGCCTTTTTTCAACAAAAATAGAACAAGGGGGCATTTGACTGGTCTTGCAGAAATAAGTGAAACTCCTACTTGGACCATGCATGCCTTCTCTTTTGGTCCTTTTTACCCTGTTACAGGCAGGGTTTGGGGCAGGATTACCTTACATCTAATATGCATGATAGACTCGGGTTTTTAAAGTGAAACATATATGGCTTGGCCCCTCCTTTCTTTGTGTTAAACAAAAAGATCACAAAGCAGGTGTAGCCATTCTCATATCAGATAAAATAACTTGAAAAGATTGTGTCCATTCTTTATCTGCCTTTCACTTACAAGCAAATGTATGCCCAATTTAGAACAAGAATTAAAAGCAAAACACAATTCTGGGCACAAATTAAGTCCCTACAACATTTGCATGTCTTGCCATCTGAGGAGAGGCAAGAATCTTGCTTTGTCTTACTCCCATGCCAAGCAAAGCCCCAGGCTCTTTTCATAGCCTCTGGAGGCTGCCCTGTCTTAAGGACCTTACTGCCTCCCCAAACGTTTCCTTACTGCTACTCAAAACCTTGTCTCTCACCCCCAGAAAGGTACCTCTTTGATTTTCCCAGATTCACAGACATCCCAACTCTGCAGACCTGTAGATTGCTGGTCTCTGACTTCTGTTTAATCATCTTAGCAGCACCAAGCTTTCCTTTGTCAACATTGATCCAACAATTTCATTTCTGGGTACACACTCAAAAGTATTGAAAGCAGGATCTTAAAGAGATATTGTACACCATGTTCATAGCAGCATTATTCTCAATAGCCAAAAGGTGGAAGCCACCCACGTGTTCACTGATGGATGTATTGACAAACAAAATGTGGTATGTTCATACAATGTAATTTTATTCAGCCTTCAAAAAGAAGGCAATTCTGACACAGGCTACAGCATGTATAAACCTTAAGGACATTACACTGAGTGAAATAAGTGAGTCACGAAAAGACAAATACTGTATGATTCTACTTCCATGAGGCCCCTAGAGTAGTCAAATTCAGAAAGACAGAAAGTAGAATAGTGGTTGCTAGGGGCTAGGAAAAGTGAGGAATGGGGAGACGGGATAGTGTTTCCTGATGTAGTTTCAGTTTTGCACAATGAAACGGTTCTGGAGATTAGTTGCACAACAATGGAAACATATTTAACACTAGTGAATTGTACACTTAAAAATGGTTAAAATGGTAAAGTCTATGTTATTTGTATTTTACCACAATTGAAAATAAAATTAAAACAACAACCAAAAACTTAGATTCCTAGGTCCTCTGTGCAGCATGAGTTCTACCACCTCCTTAATGATTTTATGGGTCTATATTTTGCTTGTGCCTGCTGCTATTTCTTAAAGGCATAGAAGAATCCTTTCTTCCTCTCTGCATGATCCTTCCTTGGGCTTTAAAATAGGAAGTTTCATCTTCTCTATTTTCTTCTTTTGACTTCTCACTAGGAGGTGAGACTTATCTTACTGGAGGGATAGGACACTGCGTCTCTCCCTCTCTCCTTCTCCCTCCCTTTCTGGATCCTGAACTTTATCTCCCTCTTCTCTAATTCCCAACTCTGTCTTTGCCAGGGTCACATGTGAGCCATTCCCGCATCCCGCCCGATGGGATATGATTTTTCCAGGTCCTGCAAGGGGAAGCTGGGTCCACTTCGGCCATGGTGCCAAGCTCTCTTGTCCAACTCAAGTTTCACCAGCAATAAAACTGACTTCCTTATAACCATTATCTGACTATTCTTCAATTGGTTCAGAACCCACAGAGGAGGGGCCATGATTAATTAGTGCTCTCAAACTCAACCCAAAGGTCCAGAGAAAGAGCACTTTTTTGTTTTGTTTTGTGTCAACCTTGAAAAGCAATGGACCAAATTGACCCTCAAATAATATAGCATGTTCCACTCACTATCAACAATTATACAGGTGGTTGGCCACTATCTCAGCATGATTTGAGGTTGTCACCTCACTGAAAGCATTTTAGGTCCCCCTCACAGCTCCAAATTCTGCATCAGATGCAGAGTAAAACTCATGCCTGTTTGTTGGTTGACTTATGGTCATTAGAAAACAAAAGGGAAATGATCTCTACACATTGCCCATCTGGGTGATTCTTGACCCAGATGTCACTCTCAGTAGGTGACAGCATGATAGGGCAAAAAGAATGCAAGACTGGGAACGAGAAATGTCTCATCTAACTGATTTAGATGAGTCATTCATCTACATTTGATGAATTTAGACATCAAATTGTGTGGCAAATGGCTCGCCCTTCTGAGTCTACATTTCCTTGTCTATAAAGTTAGGGTCTTTGCATTGATGTCTTAGCTTTCTTCTATTGCAAACACACTTTCAATTGCATGATTCGATTGTATTTTCAGCTCATCATTTAAGAGATTAAAGCAGAAACACCCCACCTTTCCCCTCCCACTGACTTTGTCCTGCAGAAGTGTCCAGCAAGCATTTTCCTTTTTGCAGGCAAATGGAGGATCCAGCAGGCTGTTGAACCACGATATCAAACTCCAGTCAGATGATCCCCCACTGGGTTTTTAAATCAGCATGGAATGGTTCTGACCCAGTGTGAGAGCCGCTGATATTGACAATCCCCGGGTGTCTGTGGGAGGGGGCCCAAAGAGCACACTTGATAATCAAAATGAACAAAGATGTTCCCTTCATCAAGCTATCAAAAGATAAATCTAAGCCAGAGGCTGTTTTTGGAGTAACATCATCCAATCCTAATCTTATTCATCCCCACATCCCACTGTTCTTCCCGCCCTGGCTGAGCAGCTTCCCACGGGGGAGTAAGCTGCCGTGGGTTATAAGCTGTCAGCCTCTGTATTTAAATATTACTCACCCAGCTCAGTTCAAGGTACAGGTCAGCCCATAGTATTAAGTTAAGTACATTGGGAAATACATTATCTTTTGGGTCATAGGGGTACAATTCAGTGAACAGCAACAGGATTTCCTGGTTGATGAATGATTCCGCGAGAGGTTATAGCTTGCCTGCCCTAGAAATAATAGCAATATTCCCCTACATTCATATTCCACTCTGGAGTCTGCAGAGGATTTTCACATCCATTATCTCTTAGGACTTTCTCAGGGGAGACACCCCAGCACTGGAGAGAGGGCAGACTACAGGCAGCCCAGACATCAGCTCTGGCACCTGCTTCCCTGTACACAATTCTGTTATGAGTAAGTCACAGGGCCTCTTGGAGCCTTAGTTCATGAGCTATAATCAGGAAATGCCAATAATATCTGCCATGTAGAGGAAACAAGGAGCTCAAATGAGGTGGTGTTTTTGCATATTAAAAAAATTGTCATAAAAAAGAACCTATTAGAAGTGCTCTATAGAAACAAAATAAAAAACATGAAAACAGACCCTAATTTACCTGCTAAAATCTTAAAAAAAAAAAAAAAAGAGCTAAAATCATTTTAAAATATTCCTCTTCATGTTGTCTTTTGGTTGGCATTCATTTATTGGGCACCTTTGCACAATATCTGCTAAAGCCCAATCTCTGCCATCTAGGAACTTGAAAAATTAAGATATATATTTGTACATAGAGCTATAACTACAGCTATGACGTAAGGCAGAGACTAGAAATGGAGAAGCGAGGTCAGTCTAGCAAAAGCTAGACGTCAGTGACTGCAATTGATATGCCATTAAAGGGATCCTGAAGAACGAGGTTATGCTGGACTGTGGCACTGATACAAAACAGCTATCAGTTGTCAATGTCCCTGATGTGGCAGCTGCCAAACAAATCTTCTCTTTAATTCTGACCACCACCTTGAAAAGTATTATCATCACCATCATCCCCATTTTAGAGAAGGGATAACTGAGGCTAAGGAAAGTTAAGTAACCTGTCCACAGATGCTGTCTATGAAGCATCTAAGCATGGGCTCACAATAACGTTGTCTGAAGCCAAAGTCTTTTTCTATTGCCCTCTACTAGGCAGCTTGCATTCTTAGAAATCAGAGAAAAAGGGACTCCTGGCATAGATTTTTTGAGCTGTACCTTGAAGGACCCAGAGAAAGAAAGAGTATGAAGAAAGCCATTTCAGGAGGAGGTCACAGAATGAATAAATTATGAATGCACATCTTTGGAGATATTGAGGAGTTCCATTCTGGCTAGAGAGGTGTTTGGCAATGGACTGATCATGACCAGGAATTCTAGTAGCGTTTGGAGTCCAAACTTCCTAAAGACCAAGTGGACAGATGACTTCTTAAGATTTCCTCCTCAAAGAATGCCCAGCCCCTGCCTCTGAAGCCCACCCTACCGTCACCTCAATCACTCTGTTGCTTCCATTTTCCCCGGTCTACTCCAGAGGAGCCCCCGTGCAGGTTCCATATTTAAAATAAGTACTTGATTATTTACTAAATGGCAAATGAGACCCGCCTAGGCTACACTAGCTCTCTGGTTTGGCTCAGTTTCCATCTCCACTTCTAGGGTAGAAATAGTGATCTCAGTGACAGTGGCAGCCCCCATAACCCCCCGCTAAAAACTGTCAAGTAGAGGACTGTGGTCCAGGCTAACACAGGCTGGGAACAAACCAGCCGACTTTTCCTTTTCAGTTTTTATGTTGACCTCGATGCCCTAAGGATGATATAGTATGTAACATCTGTGTGTGATATGGTAAAATCATGGAAAATTTGACAGAGATGAACAAATGAGGTAAAACATAATAAGGACAGGTGATACAAAGGGTCTCACAAATAATAAATCCAGCTGATTTTCGAAGGGTGCTGACTCCCTGCACAGTCAAAAATTTGCATATGACTTTGACTCCCCCAAAAGTTAACTACTAATAGCCACTGTTGACTGGAAGCCTTACTGATAACATAAACAGTCACTTAACACATATCTTGTATATTATATGTATTATACACTCCATTCTTACAATAAAGCCATCTAGAGAAGAGAAAATGTTATTTAAAAAATGATAAGGGAGAGAAAATATATTTCCTATTCATTAAATGGAAGTGGATCATGACAAAGGTCTTCATCCTCATTGTCTTGACGTTGAGTAGGCTGAAGAGGAGGAGGATGAGGAGGGGTTGGTCTTGCTGTCTCAGGGCAGCAGAGGCAGAAGAAAATCTGCATATAAGCTGACCTGCATAGTTTAAACCCGTGTTGTTGAAGGGTCAACTGCATAGGCATACCTACATCTCCTTTTCTACCAAAAAGAAATGCCCCATCAATAAGAGGAGCTAATGGCATCTATTTGTATCACTTAGAGTACCCTGGCTGTAAACAGATAAAATTAACTCAGCCTAATTTAAAGGAGGTATCCCTGGGGCTCATAGAATTAAAGGAAGATTTGGATCGTCAGGCTTTGGACAGGCAATGCATGAAGCAGGGATACTTTGTACATTCATACATTCATTTCTTTGTCCTTTCCACAAGTATTTTTGAGCACCTACTCTATGTGGAATTGCTCTAGATGCTGAAAATTATAGGGCAGTGGTGTCTAAGATGGGGTAGCAAAAACTCATGAACTTCTTTTCAGGATAAAGCTGCTGGGCTCTCAAATCCTGGTGCCTGCCATCCACCTGGGGTTCTGCTCAAGTTTCAACTCCCATGAAAGAGTCTGAATGGCTTACCTGGGATCAAGTGTCCACTTCCTTGGCTAGTGTCTTGTGGAGAATAACAATCCTACCATGAACACATCCAGAAACGATGAGGAAAAAGTAGTTAACCAGAGGAAAACAGTGGTGCTTTGAAAAAAAATAAGGGAAAGGAATGCTGAGAATGCAAAACATAATTCTTATCTACTCTGCTACCTGAGAGGACAGAATGAGATTGTGCATGTGAAGATGTTGGCACAGTCCCTGGCACAAAGTAAGCACTTGATAAATAAATAACAAGAAAAATAATTTAAAATCCATCTACTATATGACTAGACATCAGAGCATGAGACATATAATTAGTTAGGCTACTGGCTTTTGCTTTACCAACAAATGTGTGGTTAACATGTCAACAGGAAAATGCCAGATTTAAATAATCTATGGAATTTGGGAGGGCATTAATAAAAATATCCAAAATGAGGAGAGTATTGGTCCTGCTTTTCCTGGTGCTGGTCAAACTTCACTTTCATTTGGTTGAACATTTAATTAAGCACATGCTATATGCCAAATCCATGGAGTAGTGTACACAAATTTTAGAAGATCTCAGCAAACATAATCCTAGAGTAGAAACAATAGGATGAACAAGTCTGAAAACTATGACATAGTTGAAATGATTGAAAAGATGGGACATATGACCTAAAGTCACAGTACTATGTAAATCTAATTACATGCAACTGTGGTTGAAGCAGAGCACTCCTCCTGGAAAGGAAAGTTCCAGTCTAATATCTTGTGACTTGTGGAAGAGAAGCCTTTGAGAGGGCAGGAGAGTGACTTACGCACAGCAAGTTTTGCCGTGAGCTAAGACGTCAATTGTGCTGTTTCTCACGTAAGAGCCCCAGTGTGTTTAGAATGGAAAGATGAAATCTCTTACCTACTATTTCTTAGGAGTAAATTGTCTTCTAAATTAGAGAGAAAAAAGAGGAATTAAAAGGATAAAGGTATATGCACACACACTCTGGCACATGGTGTGCATGTGTGTGAATGCTATGTACTAGAAAAACAAAATCCTCAGGGTGTTTGCCATTACTGTTTGCAACACCTACCATACCTCTTGGTTACTCAAATACTATTGCACATGAAGCTATAAACATAAATAATACTGTAAATGAGTTCTAGTTTTAAATGGCAACTCAAAGGGGGAAACTCTTGAGAAGTGGGGGGAAAAAATTCCAAACTAAATATCATAAAATGGAGGTTCAAACCCTAGGTCTGTCACTTGATGGCCAATTGTGCAACCTTGGTCAAATCACACAGCCATTCCTGACATTTACAAATAAAACAAAAGGACTCCATGTGTATTATTTCAATTTAATGTTCACAACCCCGCTAGGTTGCCTATTATTAGCCCCATTTTATAGAGAACGCTGTTGATGGCTAGTGTCTTGCCCAACATCACAACCAGTAAATGACAGCCCAGGCAGTCCACATCTTTTGCTATTCCTGAGCTTCAAAATCTGCTTCTGTTTCTGTTTCTGTGAAATAAACCATCCCATTCTCAAAGCCATAGAACAAAGACCACTTATTATCATTTCCTAGTTTGAGGGCTTACTGGGCTCAGCTGTGGGTTCTCACTCAGGGTTTCTCAGGCAGATGCAGTGCAATGGTGTGCAGGCCTGGGGTAATTATGAAGGCTGGCTCCCAAGTCTGCTGGTTCATGCAGGCTGTTGGCTAAGACCTCACCTGAAGCTGTGCCCAAAACACATACTAGAGCCTCTCCATGTGGCTTGGGCTTCCACACAGCACAGCTGCTATGTTCTGAGATCAAGACTCCCAATAGACAGTCAGTCAGAGATGCATAGACTTTTATGACCTAATATTGGAAATCTTGGAGGGTCACTGCCACCACATTCTACTCATTAAGGGGGAACTAAGGCCAGCCCATATTCAAGGGGAGGAACATCAGATTCCATCCCTCGATGACAGAAATGCCAAAGAACTTGCAGACCTGTTTTATTAATAAAACCATCAGAGTCCATCCTCTAGCTGCACACTTTTCCATTCCTCCCACATGAAAATGACCTTCCTCCCCTTCTAAGACATCTTCCCAACCCCCTGCCCAGAATTTCTATTTATTACTGCAACAGGCTCAAGCTCTAAGCTCAGGATCTAATCACCAAATTTCTGTAAAATGGAAATGACACTTTCCCTGACTATATCACATGACTATAATAAGGATCACGTTAAGTGTATGTGGGTATATATATATATACACACACACACAAAATATATATATATACACACACATATATATATATACACAAAATTTATATACACATATAAAATCATGAAGCGTTTTTCAAAACAGGAACAGTTAATTATACATAAAGCACCCCCCATTCATGCAATTTTTATGTCTTCTTTCAGGTAATTAATTTTATGGAAATTTACAACTCTCCTCCTGCCAGCACTCTTGGGAATATTAGGCAAACATTCTTACCACAAACGTATATTGAGAACTTAAGTGAACATTAACCATTGTGTGACACTTGTATCAAAAAGGAAACATTGTTTATAGATGCTGAAAGTTTATAGGCAACCTCAGAATGC
>CAUYRT010023933.1:0-14893 GCA_963574885.1 Lepilemur ruficaudatus
GTGATGTGGCAATTTACAAAGTAATTTAGGAAGTAAGGTATCAATGTGATACACAATGAAAAATCATTACACATTTCTTTTTCCTTCACTAGAAGTGGTTCTAAATGTACAAATATTAAAATATTTAATTTGCATACCTCAAGTAGGCAGCCATTCATTTAAATATTGCGAAAAAAGTTTTTTAAAACTTTATGTTAAAAATAGCAAAGCCCCCATTGCAGAATATCAAAAGTCACACATTTTAAGATGTCAAAAATCTTAAAAATTTTTAGCTCTTTAGAAATAGAAAATTAATGAAAGATAACCTAAGTAACATTTGATACTGCTTTCTTTTCCTTACCATTCCTCTAACATTCTTTCTCAGTATTCAGTTCCAGTGGATATAATTATCATCAGAAGCAAAACCTGAAGCAAAAAATCTCTCAAGAATTATAACAAATAAGGCAAATGCTTGGCAAATCTTAATTTTGTTAGAACTTTCTTCTCAAGCTTAATATTATGGAACTATCATGTAACAAGGTTATTTGGGGACATCCCTATTTAATTCCTTTTAGATGTTTGAGACTAAATGATTTCTACTCCAAATAAAATACTACTATAACAAGGTTTTGGTTATTTAGCATAGTAGCATTCAAATAGCAGGAATTTAATTTTTGTTAAAGCAAATACTATCTGCTCATCAATTTATTTAACCCCAAAATAATTTCTCAAACCTTATAAGTTTGTGGGTTCTTAAAAAGAACTTCTGGAGGTCAGATTGGCTTCTAATACATTACGTCTCACTCTAATAGTCATTCTACTTATAGAAAAATTAAATTCAAAACAATATCTATTATGTCTTCCTTCTAAGAAAAAAAATTATGTTCCATGAGGATGTTGTTGAAGATGTTAATTAACCACATTACACATATCCTCTTTGTGTAAATTTTTCTCTAAAGATTTCAATTCCAAGAATTTGAACTGATGACTTTTAAAAGCTTATTGCAGTGCATCTTGTTTTAATTTTGATGCTCTTTTTACATTTGCTACTGGAAAAT
The DNA here is from genome assembly GCA_963574885.1 of Lepilemur ruficaudatus. NCBI lineage: Eukaryota > Metazoa > Chordata > Mammalia > Primates > Lepilemuridae > Lepilemur > Lepilemur ruficaudatus. The sequence continues at coordinate 1,038 of CAUYRT010023933.1, forward strand.
GTAGAGTCAAATTGAGGTTCCTCAGCAGGTGGTACAAAACTCTCAGCATGCATTGTGTTTTCACAAACCCTACGTCTAGCTTCACCTTATTTTTTCTTTTATTTTCCCTTAGATCTGATTTCCTACTTTAAAAGAACCTTGCATTTAAAAAGTCACCTTTGATCTCCAATATTTTCTCCCCTGATGATATGAAACAATAAAAATGAAAACAAAATGAAACCCCACACCCTCGGAATAACTTAAAGCCAGAAAATAACAAAATTTCAAAGTCACTGTGAGCAAAAAATGAGATAATTGTATCAGGCAAGATTCACCAATGGACAGTAAAATTAGTAAGCAAAAGTCTAAGAATACTCACATAGTCTCAACGTATGCCTCCCAAGATACTTTACATCTTACAAACAGAAAACGAGTAACTTTATAGCACAGAAACCTGACAGATACCACCTTAACCAAGTTATCAATGTAAACCTCACCAGTAATAACCAAGTATCCCTTGATATAATGCACTTGAGAAAGGTATAATATCACTTCTGTATTACTCTTGCAAAAAATGCATAACCTCGATCTAATCATGAACAAATTTTAAAAACTCAAAGTGAGAAATAATTCTACAAAACAACTAGCTAGTCCTCTTTGAAAATGTCAAGGTCATGAAAGATGAGGAAAGACAAAGGAACTGTCACAGATTGAAGGAAACTAAAGAGATATGACAGCCAGATGCACGTGAGATCCTGGGTTGGGTCCTAGACCAACAAAAAAAGAACATTAGTGGACACACTGGTGAAATTAAAATAAGATTTGTAGCTACTTAATAGTATTGTACCAATGTTAATTTCCTGGTTTTGGTAATTTACTATGGAAAATGTTAGCATTAGGGGAAGCTGAGTGAAGGGTGTATGGGAACTCTACCATTTTTGCAACTTTTCAGTAGGTGTAAATAAAAAGTATAAAAATAAAAAGTTTAAAAAGTCACCTTCAATCTTTTTTAGAACAAATGAATTTTCATAAACAATTTTTGTCTGACATTCTCCCAATTTGTTGTAAGCTCACAGCTTCCCATTTTTTCCCCTTTAACTGCCTCAGAAAATTCTTCATATCCAGTGCCAATTCAAATATTGCACTTCAAGGCCCACGTTTTCCATAAAACATCCTGATTACTACAGACCTTCTGGAGTTTCCCAGCATTATTCCCTAATGTATTTAATAGAATTTTACTACCATAATTATATAGTTATTTTTTACTTATATTTCTCATTATCACTACAATAAGAAAAGCTCCCAGAAAGCAGTGACAAAGTTACATAGCTTTTTGTGATCATCCCCAGTACTGAGCTAAGTATACAGTAAATGCTTGTTAAATATATATTGACTCATTCACTCATAAATTATTAAGGAAACTAGAGATTCTGAAGTTCACACCATTCATTTACAGCCTCTTTGTGAAATTAGACATCAAATATAGGACTAAATGGACCACTAGTTATGATCTAAGTATGGCAATTCTGATAATTTCTTGTTCTTAAGAAGTCTCTAAAATGTATGACACTTCCTCAATTTAATAAAGTAGTTGGAGTTGAATAAACATAATTATTAGAATTAGAATATTAGAATTAAAACAATTTACACATATAGGCCTACATTCTGAACCTTTAAAAATCTGTTAAAATTCCTCATTCAATATTAATATGAAATGTATAACAACATAAGCAACTGTCACAGATTAGAGTCAAAGATACCGATGTTTTATGAGATATTTTCCATGACCCAGGGTTGCTTCCTTAGAGTATTCCTAGGATGTCTACTGATCTGTTAAAGTCATGCAGTGGGAACAAATGTCCATTTTCTTTGCCAAGAAAATACCATAGATGAATATTAAAAACAGTTCTGTAGCCAAAATTCACATCTGCACACACTTAAAAATGTAGCTCTTCTCTTTTTTTTGGACAATAATTTGTAATACATTCTGAAAAACACAAAAAATGTAGTACAGTGCTCTACACCTGGCTGGGTAACTAGTGTTTCACTGTAAGTGCAGTGATACAAGCTATATTATTACTAAAATTGATCATTGCATACTAAATTGTGGAAATATGTATTTATATGTATATTATTAATAGTAACTTTTTGGCATCTATCTCAGGCTTGTTTATATATAGAGAGAATATAAAGTTCAAAATATAGTCTAGTGGCATAACCAACAAATTAAAGGAAATAAAATATTTTAAGGGGAATATAATTTAAAACATGCAAGTTAAAGGGATTCGAATACTTAAACTTCTCAACTATTAAACTAACATTACTTTTTAAAAACCCTTTTAAAAGATCATTAATTCACTGAGAACGCCAGATATCTCAAACAATGCTTTTAAAAAATTTTTTTACCAAAATTTAAATATGAGTGGAGAAGAAATATATTTTGGCCTAATAGCAAAGAAGAAAATACATTGGGCCTGACTTCTATATTGTGATTAGCAAAAATTTTGTAACATTTAAGTAGTCAAGGCTCTTAATTCAATAGAATATTTAGAATACACACATAAACAATATTATTTTAAAATACTGTTATATCACTTAATTATAAAGAGAATGATTATGGAGAGTTAAGAAAAAATAGCTTGTGTCTTAAAAATATGCATTAAAAAATACCTATCAATTTTCCTGTCCCATGCTTGTTTATATTGTTATCATTTTTAAAAATCATATGTATGTCATGGGACACAACAAAGTACAGTCATTCCTAGGTATCTGTGGGGGACCGGTTCCAAGATTGCCACAGATACCAAAATCCACAGATGCTCAAGTCCCTTGTATAAAATGATGCAGTATTTTCATATAACCTATGTACCTCCTCCTGTATACTGTAAATCATCTATAGATTACTATAATACCTAATACAATGTAAATCATTATTATATTGTTTTTATTTGTATTATTTTTATTGTTATATTTTTATTTTTTTATTGTTTTTCCAATTTTTGAATATTTTTGATCCATGGTTGGTTGAATCTAAGGATGCAGAATCCATGGATACAGAAGGCTGACTGCTAACTGGGATCTTACTAATGCTCTTGCCTCCCTATCATACATGCATTTTCTCTGGTTCATTTGGATCTTCATATGCTAACTTTGTTTTGAGAAATCATTTTCCAAATTCACCAGTCTACTAATAAAATATATCACTGTGAAAAATAAGATATATTGGCATAATTAAGATAAAATTAATCCCTCATAGGGAAAACTATTAAGCAACATGCACTTATCTGATTATCTATGTAGAAAATCCCAAGAATTTACCCAAAAAAGGTGACTAGAACTAATAAGTGAGGTTAGAAAGGTTACATGGTATAAGATCAACATCTAAAAATCTCTTACACTTTTTATATATTAGCAATGAACAATTGAGAACTGAAGTTAAAAATATGAAATGATTAGATATAATAAAATATGTGCAACATCAATATGCTGATGAAAACTAGAAATATCTATGAGAGAAGTTAAAGAAAATCTTAATCGCTCATGTTCATGGATCAGAACATTCAATTTCATTAAGATTTCAATTGTCTCCAAAGATATAGATTCAACACAATTTTCTTTAAAAATTCCAGTAGGATTTTGTATAGAATTTATCATGCTGATTCTAAGAAAAGCAAAGGCAAAACAACTGACTAGGCAAACAATTTTGAAAAACATCAGGTTGAACAAGTCACATTACCTGTCTCTAAGACTGACCATAAAAGCTGCTGTCCTCAAGACAGGGTGGTATTGGAAAAGGGCAGACACATAGATGAACAGAACAAAAGTAGACACTTCACTAGTAGATCAAACATATATGGTCAATTGATTTCCAACAAAACTGCAAAGGCAACTCAATGAAGGAAGGATAGTCATTTCAACAAATAGTGCTGAAACAATTGTGTCTTACTCTATACCTTGCACTGCTCTCAAAAATCGACTCAAAATGGATCATAAACCTAAATATAAAACCTAAAACTTCTAGAAGAAAAATTTTGTGATCTTAGATTGGGTAAAGATTTCTTAGACACAACACAAAAAGCATGACCTATAAAAGAACAAACTGATAAACTGGACTTCATAAAAAGTAAGAACCTCTGCTCTTTGAAATACACTGTAATAAAAATGAAAAGTCAAGCCATTCACTGGGATAAAATGTTTGCAAATCACATATCTTATAAAGAACTTGTATCCAGAATACATAAATAACTCTCAAAATTCAATAATTGGAAAATAAACAACTGAATAAAAAATCAGAAAAAGATCTGAATAGACATTTCACCAAGGAACATATTTAGATGACAAAATATACACATGAAAAGGTGCTCAAAATTGTTGGTTTTTGGGGAAAAACACACGTGACAAGATACCCCTATTAGAACGACGGCTAAAATAACATTACAAACTCATCAGTACCAAGGGCTGGCGAGGATGCAACGTAACCGGAGCTCTCATACGTTGCCTGTAGGTATGCAAAATGACACAGCAACTTTGGAGAACAGTTTGGCACTTTCTAATAAAGTTTTAAACTTTACTTAACATACCATTCAACAATCTCACTCCTTGCTATTTATCCAGGTGACATTAAAATTTATATACACATAAAACCTTTATGTGAATGTTTAACAATCCAAATATTTCTCAGCTGGAGAATGGATAAACACACTTTGGTACATTCATATAATGGAATATTACTAAGCAATAAAAAGAAATGGCTAACTGCTACATACAACAACAGGGTGAATCTCAAATGCATTATGCTAAGGGAAAGAAGCCAGACTCAACAGGCTATATGCTGAATCATCCATTTATCTGATATTCCAAAAAAGGAAACTCTATAGTCGCAGAAAATAGATGCATGGTTTCCAGGAGTTGGGGCACAAGAAAGGAAGTGGGGCTGATGACAGAGGGTCCTAGAGGAATATTTGAGGTGACAGAACTGTGCTTTACCTTGATTGTAGTTATGGTTTGTTACAACTTACAGAACTGTACACAGTTGTATGCAAGTTATATTTGTTTTAAAAAGAGAGGAGAGGAATTCAAGAAAGAGCCTGATTTCTTTTGAGCTGGTATGAGGAGGAGGACGATGCAGACAAGTGACATCTTTGAGCGAGGATGATGAGTTACCAGGTCTTCCAGGCAGAGGAAACGTGAAGCCATGAAGGGAGACTGGTCACAGCCTATTTGTGGAAAAGGGAGTTGTCTGGGGTGAGCACAGCAAAGATAGTATTTGTGGTGGGGGAGACAGTTAAGAAAGGTATTAACAGAAGAAGATGTCAATTCACATCCAGTATGATGACTATTATAAAACAAAGTGCTGGCAATGATATAGAGAAATTAGAAGCCTTGTGCACCACTGGTAGGCATGTAAAACGGTACAGCCTCTATGGAAAACATGTGGCAGTTCCTCAAAAAATTAAAAACAGAATTATCATATCCACCAATTCCACTTCTGGGTATATATTCAAAATAATTGAAAGCAGGAACTATTATAGAACAGATATTTGCACACCCATATTCACAGCGGCAGTATTCATAATAGTCAAAAGGTGGAAACAATCCAAGTGTTCATCAACAGGCGAATGGATAAACAAAACGTGAAATATACATACAATGGAATATAATTCAGCCTTATAAAAGAAAAAATTTTGACACATGCTACGACATAGATGAACCCTGAAGACATTATGCTAAGTGAAATAAGCCAGTCACAAAAAGAAAACTACTGTATGATTCCACTCACAACAGGTACCCTAGAATATTCACACACACAGAAACAGAAAGCAGAATGGTGGTTGCCAGGGGCTAGTGGGGAGAGAGTAATGGTAGTTACTGTTTAATGGGTATAGTTTCAATTTTGTAATATGAAAAAAGTTCTGGAGACGGATGGTGGTGATGGTTGCATAACAATCTAAATGTACCAAGTGCCACTGAACTGTAAAATTAAAAGTGGTTAAAATGGAAAATTTTATGTGACATACATTCTTCCCCAACTTTAATTAATTCAAACAAATAAATAAGAAAGAAAAACAAGGAAAGGCAGAGAGGAGAAATGGGATTATGCAAATCTTTGGCCAAACTGCTAAGAAGCTGTGACAATTTCACTTTGTTTTGGACAATGGAACTTTGTAAGTTTTTAAGCAAAGGAGGAAATTCCATTAGCTCGCAATCTACCTCTTCCAGAAAGTTCTGCCTGAATCCACCTGCCCTCACTCCCTAGACTCCAGACACCTCCCTGAATTGTTTCCCACGTCATGTTGTCCAATAGATCTAGGTGATGGCCCTGATTGCAGTTCAGTGTGATCACAGCTTGTCCCATTATCCCCGCTCTTTCAAAATTCATCTCATTGAGGGGAGAGTCTGTTTTTATGTTACCAGAGCCTAATTCAGCTCAGCAAGGAGATTTGATTTTTAGCAAGGCCCTTATCTCCAGAACACAGAGGGTGTTCTCAGTCTTACCTTCTTCTCCTTGAGGCCAGATGGTCCTGTGTCTCTCAGGGGCCTCAAGTTTCCAGCCTGCTCTTTCTCAGGGGCATTACAATTTTCTTCTCTCATCCCTGTCAGTCCCAAGGCTTGGTTTTCCTTGTGGGATGGGCAGTCTAATGTCAGAGAAGACCACATCTCCTTTGGCCTCCATTAAGATCCCATAAGCAATGATGACAGCCCCTAGTTTAGGTTCAGAATGGGCAAAGCTTCTGCTTATCTTTGATGTTACTGAGGGCACAGCTTCCCTGCCCTGACAGAAAGGTGATTGGGCCCAAGTGGTGAGAGCATTTGAGAACCTCCCCCAACCTCTCAGGTAGGGGTAAACAGGAGCTAGTGACATCATAATCACACTGCTCAGTTCCTGATGTCTGCTAACATGATGCCAGGGGTCAAGGGCCAGCACACCCTCTTCTTTGTGACTCTGCTCTCCCAGGGGCAGAAGAGAGAAAGCAGGCTTAAGGTATCCTAGGGCTTAGGAAGAGGGCAAAAATATGACTAAATGGTGACTTCTGTACACCACCATTCAGCTGAGAAAGTGTTTATAATAGAGTACATTTAGAAAATACAGAATAATACAATTCAAAAGCACATACAATCCCATCCCAAAGAGAAAGGAACTATGTTTTCCTGTGTGTAAACTTACATATGGCTTACTTTCTTGCTCTCACACCCCATATCAAATCCATCCGAATTTAGAAAAGGAAAGGCCTTTAGACTCCAGACACCTCCCTGAATTCTCAAGTTAAATCACTATCTTTTACTACACTGACCTAAGAGATTTTTGTTTATTCTAGGTAAACATTTGTTCACTAACAGCACCCAAAAAGACAAAACCAACAACTTCTGGTGAATGCAGAATGCCCATCTTTTAATAGTTTTATTAGAATATTAAAAGTTAGGCTACAGAATGGTAAGAGAGGATTAATCTTGTAAATTTTAAATGTTCACTTTAAATATAAACAATGATTCATTTATAATTCTAGATTTTATTTTCAAATAATCTTAATATAAAATATACTCTCGTGATTTTCTCCAAGAAATGCATAGTTTTCTAGTCTAGAACACTAGACTTTGAAGTTAAGCTATTGATTTCCTCTCCTAGATTGCTAGAAAATAGGACTGCTCTTTAACATGCAGCTAGAGGCAGAGGAAGAAAGAGCAAAAGATTCTCTAGGAAACTGTAAAAGCCATTCAGCTGGAAACAGTCCATTTTCATCTATATCCATGACTCCACGTTGACATTGAGCTTTGCAGTCCCACTCAGGTAGGGATGGTAGACCTTTGACAATGTAAATATGCAAGTATGAATAATGATAGACACCCTGCTGTGTTTGTTTAATAAACACATGCCCCAGACATTATTCCAGTATTTATTTAGTGGACTCACTGTGAAACAGGTGCCTCACATTAGAACCAGATAAAGTAGGAAGAGTTGGGGGCTGATGTAAAAAACAAAGAGTCTAACGAACGTGTATTTCTGTTGTTACATAAGCAAATATGGAAGCACATTTCACTAAAATATTCGATTTGCTTCTGGATAATAAAAGTCTTAGCTTTTATATCATACCTTTCACTATTCAAGAAAGGTTTACAATTGAGGTCATTTATAGACAAATTACAATTTAAAATCTTAATATAAATGAACAATTTATCACATTTAAATTATGTATACATCATGTTTTCCAAGTTGGCATTTAGGTTTTTTTTTAATCTTTAAATTAATTTATTCATATGTTTGGAGGGGCCATTATCCATTAATCAGACTGTAGCTTATACACCCAGAGGAAAATGCCAACTTTAAGTTCATTGACATTTGTGGGAAATAAAACTTATACTGGATGTTGTTTGTCAATCAATTTTAATAAATCTAAACTATTTGAGGATAATATTTAATTTAAAATTTAAGGATATAAAACTTCACTTTTCTTAGCAAAGGAAAAACTCAGGGAAAAGATCAAAGTAAAACGAACAAAATTGAGATTAGAAATCCATTTTAAGCTAAAATGACAATGTCTTCATAAGTTAATATTAATCCTTTAATTATAAATTTCAAAGGTTTAAGTAGTTTCTATGACCTTAGCTTTGAATAATTATGCCATATGGAGCTTTTCTTAAATTTGAAAAAGATGCTGAATTGTTGTTCAAAGCCTTTTAATGACTTCAGGCTGGCAGAATTCCAGCATAATCCTTTAGATACCACTTAAAATTATAGACCAGGAACCCAAGCTGGTAAATGCTATGTCAAATTTGTAAAAGCTTTTTACTTACAGTACCTTGCAGAAAATGTTTGCTATGTTGATATATTTATAAATATCAAAACAGGTAGCTTAACACAACTATTTATAGTGGAGAATTCACAGAGAAAAAGATGGACAGATTAGACTAAATATAAATAAAATTATTTGGGTATCATGAAATTAAAAGGCAAATACCAAAAATATTTTCCACAAAGATAAGGGTTTTATCATCCTAAATATAAAAAGAGTTTATATAAGCCGATGAGAAAAACATCAGGGCCCTAAAAAAAGAGAAACTGGCAAAAGGACATGAACAGGCAATTCCTAGAAAATGAAATACGAATAATAAGTAATCTATTGTAAATGTTCAATCTATCACTCTTTAAAAATGCAAATTAAAAACAATAACTGTTTTTCACAAAAAGTACCAAAACTTAAGAAAAATACTAACAACACCAAGGACTAAATAGATACTCTATTGGAATAAATATAAATTAGTACAAATTTTCTGAAATGTAATTGACCTGTTAATTCCAGTGGAATTTTAACCTAAGGGAAAAAAATTGAAAACATTGACAAAAGTTTACCTATAATGTGCTAATATCCACATTTAATAGCTTTTTAAAAAATCTAAATGTTCCAAAATAAAGGAATAACACAATAAATTATGCCGTTTCCACAAAATGGAATATCATGAAACAATGAAAACCGTAATTTCAAAGAATTTCAAATGACATTGGAATATACTCAGCATGGATTTTGAAAAAGGAAGAGCTGGAGCTGTTTAATTAGTATGATCTGGATCAGCTAAGTTAATATAGCTATTTTACATACACATTAAATTATTATTATTGGTTATATCTGGTTGGTGGCAGTAGCAGAGAATTTTATACGCTTCTCTATTTTCCATATCTTCTAAATTATCCTCTGTTTTAAGAATGGCTATTTTTCAAATAGCTGAATATCTTGGCAAAATTTAAATAGCAAAGTTTTAATCAATTTTCTAAAAATGACCCACTATCGTCACTTAGTAATGTTCTTTAATTTTTCAAAGGTTCATATTTTATGGGCTTTGTTTCAGTTCAGTTTGAAAAGATTTTAAAAGGCTAGAAAAGAAGGTTTCCGTTTGCAAATGTCAATCATTTACTCTCTTGGATTTTCTATTTCAAGTATTTTGACCTTGTGGAGGTATTTCATGTTTCTCTTAACTCAAAGTCTTTCAAGATATCATCTAGGTCTAAATTGCTACTGACAGAAACCCAGGTAGGATCTGGGCTTAGGAATTCTTCTATAACCTTAATATTGTAAGTGCTACTGAAACAAGCCAGACCCACACGGAATGCTACATTTAGATTATTTATTATTCTCGTGTCACTGTCGTCTCCTCTTTGAACCTCAATTTTATATTCAATGAGAGAAAATTAATTTCTAAACCTCTGAATTCTGACGGGATTTTAAACTGCTAGCAAATATTTGAACTTTCAGATTTATTTAAACCTGATGAAACATTAAACTTTTATAAGATACAGTGAGAAGAATTCAAGTAACTTTCCGAATGACACAACTGACTAGCAACAGAATTACCGCCTTATCAGCGTTAATTCAAAGTTTTATAGCAGGAACTCAAATATTCATTAATTTGTGTAGAGAAGTTAAAACTGTGTCTGAAAAAAGATTTATGCTATGTGTTTTACTTATTAATATGGAGGAAATTGTAACACTAAAATAATATAAATGAATATTTGAATACAAAGATGTATCTTGCCCTACCCAAAGTATTTATAATGGGTTGAAATCAAATCTGGATAAACCAGTAATGATTTATTTATTCACATTATCATGCACGGGGCTTATACTGAATTTCTCAGTTGATCATTATTCTTTTATTCAATCACTTAACATTTAATGAATGCCTACTTTGGGCAAGGCCCCATGCGTGACCCTAGTGCTTTAGAAACGATTATTTCCTGCTTTCAGGAAATTCACAGTTCAGGTCTTCACTGCATTTGGAAAGTTACATTTCTTTTACTAGTTAAGTAAAAACATTAATCAGTCAGAAATACACATTACTCTTCATATGACTAGCCCAGCAGCACTTGGACTTCAACATATGAACTCTGAAGTTGGCAAATTCCACCAATACAACAAAAACCAAACTCATCACACTAAACACTAGCCTATGTAGCGTTCTCTTCCCTTTCCCCAGGCTCCCCGCTTTGCCAACAAGTCCTTACGCTCTGGTTCACCTCCTCAGCGCCTTTATCCGTGTCAGCTAAGTTGACTATGCTCAGGCCTCACTTTTATCTTCGTGTATTCCTGTGTCCTCCAATTGGGGAGTGTTCCGTTCCTCCAGACTCAGACTGCCCGTGCTCCCTACTCTGCTGCAGAGCTCCAATTCTGTACGAGCGAATTCCCTCACACCCTCTTCCTTTCTGCTGCGTTCCACATCTGTTCAGCCAGAAGCCTGGCCGCCTTTACTGTTCTTGAAACCCCTCATTCAAGCAGGCTACTGTGATTCTTTACTACGAGCACAGATGACATTAGCTATAAGGTCTTCTCAAGTCTTATCAGAGAACTTCTCTGTGTCTTTACCAAGCCTCTTCTTCCTTCCCGCATTGGTGAAAGTCATCCCTCCACTCGCTCATTCACTCACTGTATCCCAGGTGAGCACCTACCATATGCCGGGTTTCTAGGCATGGTGGTACAGAAATGAACAAATAGAGAAGGTCCTGTTAATAGCGTTTATTTTCTAGTGAGTGGGAGGAAATAGAAAATAAACGAACATGATTTCAGGTAGTCAGATGAACTATAAAGACAATAGGCCAAAGTAAGGTGGTATTCATAGGCTTTAGGTAAAGAGGTCAGGGTAGGATGCTCTGAGGAGAGTGGAATGATGAGAAGGAGGCTGGCCATAGGAAAATCATGCAAAGAACATTCTGGGCAGAGGGTGACAGTTGTACAGACCTGGAGGCAGGAGAAGGCGTGGCACATTCCAGGCACAGACCAACATCTCCTGTGCCTGGACCCTTGTAGCCAAGGGCCGAGGTGGGCCTGTGCTGGGGTTGCACGCACACCCACACCTTTCAGGTCACAAGCCAGCAATTATCTACGACTCTTTACACCATTAAGCTGCTCCTGTCCTTTAGTCCCTTCTTACGTACTTCAAAATGCTCAGGACATGTTCAGCCCAAAAATGTACTCTCCTTAACTCCTGCTGCTCTTTGGAACTACACCTTCCTTTGAACATCACATTTTCCAGAACAACAGCGTGTTCCTTCATCCCCACTTCCTCACTTATCTTTTGCAACTGTGTTTCTGTGCACACTATCATTTTCAGTTCACTGTCCAAGATCATCAATGACTTCTCTGTTTCAAATCCAGTGACCTTTCCTCAACCCTCATCCTTCCTGATTTCTGTCACATTCTTGACCATCTTCCTTTCCAAATATTCTTTTCCTTTATTTCCATGAAAATTCATTCTTCTCATATTCCTTCTACCTTGATGACCCTTATTTGACTGTTTCCTCCCCAACCTCTTAAATGGAGTTGTTCCCGTAAATTCTTCTTTCATAGCTGTTTCTCACTCTCCCTCTCCGTCTCTTCCCCCTCCCTCTCTTTTCGTTTTCTCTCTCTCCCCCTCTCCCCACTCCACTCTCTTCAATAGTCTCACTCACTCCCAAGGCCACAGGCCAGGCCCTATCTGTGGGTGACTCCTATAGCTGCTTTTCTCCGGTCTTGTCTTCTCCTAGGCTATCTAGAAACGTTATTTTAATAGCAAGTGAAAGTACAGTGTGGCACTTCACACTCAACATGTTCTTAACTGAATTCAGCATCTTCCTCCCCAAACCAGAAACGTCTATGTTCCCAACTAAGGGTTTAATTTATACTTAACAAGTCTAATCAATGCCATCTCTGTGATGCTTCTGCAATGTCTTCTCTGTCCCACTGCCACCACGACACCCCTAGTACCTCGCATGCACTTCTACTGTGCCCTCAAGAACCGGTAGCTTGGACTAATCCAGTCCCCATAAGCTCCTTCTACTGCCACCGTACCTTGCCAATGCTGACAGACTCATATTCCTGATACTCACTTGAATCTTGACACTTCATTTCTCAAAAAATTCAGTAGCTCCTCAGTGTTTACCCCACAAAGCCAAAACACTTATCGCAGCTTTGGAGATTTTCAGTGATCCCTGAGCTACCTTTTAGCCTGATCACTAACCACTCCCTTTGATTAACCTATTTGCCATGTACATGGTTTTGTTTGCTCCTGTTTTTGTTATTCCTTTAACTCAGAATGCCATCTTCCACATCCACTGGTCAAAATCCTACACATTACTTACGTCTAGTTCAAACGACATCTCTCCTAGTTACTTTTTCCTGATTTCCTCAGCAGAAAATAATTTTTCCCAAAACTCTATCTTGCCTTACAGTTATCTGTGGAGGTGTGCATGTGTGTGTCTTGCTGTCACCATTATTTCATCTTTTTGAGGACAGTGACCTTCTTTTGTCGTTTTTCTTTACATCCACACAGTACCTGGGAAATGCTTTTTCACGATGCAGAAAATCTACCAGAAATGTTTGTCAAAGGAATTACCAATGGTTTCTAATACTAACTTTTTCTTTTCTTTATTGAAGTATACTTTACATATCATGCCTTTACTCCATTTTAAGTGTACAATTAAATGATTTTCAGTGAATTTACTGAGATGTACAGTTAATCACATAAATCAGCTTTAGAGGAATTCCTTTCCCCTACTGAGACCCCTAATTCTGCTCCCCAACTACTTTTCAAGCATGTCCCACCCCTCCACAGTGCCCACCACGTCACTCAGACGTGGATTTACCCCCACCCCCCAGTTCCCTAGTGATCGCTCCCACCATTTGAGCACCATAGTGTTAATCAGTCAATACCAGTTTGATGGCGAGTACAAGTGGGGCCCATTCTTTGGGTCTTGTGTCACCTCACTTTGAATAATGGGCTTAAGCTTAATACATGATAATATACGTAGTGCTAGCTCACTGTAATTTCTTAAAATTGAGTAATATTCCATTGTACTCTTAAAATGGAGTGTTGGTTGTACGTAGATACAGTTGGAGCACCATGTATGTACTCTA
>CAUYRT010023934.1:0-49230 GCA_963574885.1 Lepilemur ruficaudatus
ACGCCTGTAATCCTAGCATTCTGGGAGGCTGAGGCGGGTGAATTGCTCAAGGTCAGGAGTTCAAAACCAGCCTGAGCAAGAGCGAGACCCCTGTCTCTACTATAAATAGAAAGAAATTAATTGGCCAACTAAAAATATATAGAAAAAATTAGCCGGGCATGGTGGCGCATGCCTGTATTCCCAGCTACTCGGGAGGCTGAGGCAGTAGGATCACTTGAGCCCAGGAGTTTGAGGTTGCTGTGAGCTAGGGTGACGCCACAGCACTCACTCTAGCCCGGGCAACAGAGTGAGACTCTGTCTCAAAAAAAAAAAAAAATTCCCATAAGATATCATGGAGTAAGGAAAATAGAATAAATTAAATGTCATGACCCATTTTGCGTAAAATAATCAATGACAAGCTCAGTGTATGTTCATGTGTATTTATGCATATTTTAGGTTTATATAGGATTATATGATTTGTCATGTTTTACTTACAAAATAAGTAGAGTGCTCTTTGCTTCCTGTCCTTCTAGGGCACCTCTTCTCCCATTTATTTCCAAATCTGGTCCTACAGGCAATTACTCTTGTGTGTGCCCTTGATAGGCTGTGTACATGTTATTTATTTATGATTTTGTTTAAGATAACCAGAGTGGTCTGTGATGCTCATTAGGAAGTCTACCCTATTAGTTAAGGAAAAATCATCTCTCCTTCCTGGGAGGTAGAAGAAAATGCTTTGCCTGGGAAATTATTGGAACATAAGTTGATTTTAAAATTGGAATACATCTTAACTTAAAGTGCTACCTCTTGTGTTCGTGATCCTCTATAGGCACATTAGAAAAATCAGAAATAAGAAGTATGTTCTTTGTGTTCCAGAAGTAAATTATTTCCGTAATCTGAACACACTGAATATTTTTTTTTTTTTAGTTTAGGAGGAAGTTCTTTAAATTGCTCACACACTGGTTTAGTAGGGGGAACTTATTTAAAAATGTTTGGATATTCTTAAAGAGAGTTTTTACCTTGCTGATTATTGTCATTAACATATCTTTTCATTACATATTGAAATTTATCTTCAGTTACTTTCCAAGTTGTCCCACTAATGGGAAATAGGGATGGTCTTATTTCCTTAGACTCTCATTCAACAATATAAATTATTTTTAATTAACTCAACTATTAATACAACAATGCACTCATTTATTAGCAAGGTCTTGCATTGAACAATTTCCTTGTTGGAGTGGTTTTATTTGATATTTCCATCAAGTCTTTGACAGTGCCTTTTTGACACATTTAAGAAATTAAAATACAAGGAGGAATGGTCTTAACAAACATAATATTAATAGAAACTTAAAGATCACAGTATCTATCCATTGTTAATTCCTCCCCTCCCATGTACAGTAGGTGGTGCAGCCATATGCCCATTCATTATCTTGTCAGAAGTAAACAGTTTTCTGTTGGTTTTAATAATTAAAAAATAGATTTAGTATTTATTAGGAAGAGCTAGAACAAGTTTTCTTTCTCCTTTGTTTAACAGTTGCCAAGAACTACTTGTAAAATTTCATGAAATATGCCAGGCAGCTCTGCTGTAATTCATAATTGAAGTTTATTTTGTTTTGTTTTGTTTGTTTTATTTGTTTTGTTTTTTTGCTAATTCCTAACAAGATTGTTGTTCTCTTGCTCTTTTAACAGAAATGATTATTTCCTAGAGAATTAATTTTAGGAAAATATTAAATGTGACCTATTGTGAACAAATAATACAGTCAAGCTTGATTGTGCATGATATCACTTTATAATGTGTTTTCAGTTTAGAAGAATCCAACAACAAATAACAGAATTCCCTCAAATTGGAAATTATATGGATAAACAATATAAACTTATTACTCTTATTATTAAATATTTAATAGAGGAGTGAAGTCAACAGACATATCAGATTCTCAATTGGAAACAATGTCAGAAGTGACATGTGTCCTTGGATCAGATATTTTAATTTATAAGCGAGGATTCTTAAATTTTATCCGCGGAACACACGAATCTATGTTCTTGGTGATTAAATGTTTTAACTGGAGAAAAGTAATTTTGTGGGTGACTAATTCCACAGATGGAAAATCATGCCCACCTCTTGTTTGAGGAGAACTACAACCGATGCAGTTGTCTAAACACCTGGATTTGAGTCCTCATTTTTTCCTTCACTTGTTTTATGACCTTGGGAAAAGGTATCTTCCCTAGAATTAGCCTTCCTGATTATAATACAAAGATAATATGATAATAAAATGTTCTCCAACTATTGTAATGTCCAGTTTGAGGTTCAGCATATAAATCAAACTATTAACCAAAAATATATTCATAATAATTTGCAGACAGGGACTGAAGACATGGATAGGAGGAACATTACACAGAAATCCTGTTAATAACCTCTTTTTTGGAATTATACAAGCTAAAGCAGTTTTGTTTATCTGCAAATATATTTTATACACATGGTAGTAGAAAATACAAATGAGTAAGCTTTTGTCAAATGCTTTTTTCTCAGAAATACCACCAAGATAACATGTTACTAAATCAAACCTGGGTTTACTGCATATTTCCATAAAGGAGAGTAGTGTCTTGTCAAAGTTTTAGTATCACTGGGGGATATTTATGAGGATTTGGGTTTTGCTTTAAGGTAGATCTTTCAATGCAGGAATTTGATTAAGATTAAGAAATACGATAAAATATTTCAGAATTGGTGGGTAGAGCAATTGAAAATTTCAAAAGCTTGGAGAGTAAAGAGTTGTTTGATGTTATCTACTAACAATTTGAACAATCTTATGTATATCTAAGTGGGTTATTTAGGAAGTCCCTGAAATAAACTATAATGTTGTTTACAACTTCTATCTTCCTAAGCATGAATTTTCTGGAATAATAAAATGATATTGATGAAGACAGTGGAATTGCATTAGTGAAGAAAGCTGAAGAGTAAAGTGGTGTCAATGGAGACAGTAAGCTGAGTTAGTACAGAAGGTTTCTTTCTCACTAAATAATAAGAATGTTCAAATAAAAATATGTTTATGCTCACAATATCTTCCTAATAAAATGAATCACACACATATTTGAGTCTTTCCTAAACTCAATAAATATCCTCTATATTTATTTCTGAAAATAATTTGAGGCCAACCCAATTTATAGAATAATCCACTGGGAAGATGCTATGTTAGTAGAAAGAGAAAGTGGTTTGGTAACTTTGGCAGTGACTTTGCATTACATAAAGTTAAATTAAAATGCTGTTACTGTTATCCTTCTGAAACCACTTGGGTCTTGAAGAATAACAGGAGTAAGTTTTGGGGAAATACATTTTTATTTACATATTTTTTATTCTATTATAGTAGTGGCTCTTCTCAGGTAGTGAGAAATTGTATATTTCTTTCTACAATGTTTAAATATAAATATTATGATGATATTTTTATGTTGTTGATACTAATAGTATTGGAAAAAAACAGAGACAAATTGTTCCAGTAGGATACAGCAAAAATGTACAGTTTTTTGAAAGTAATAATCTTTTATTTGTTTCTTGGTAAATATAGTATCATGACAAACATTTTAAAAATATGACTTATATGGTTCAAATTAGTATCATTTTTATTAAATGCAAATAATCTAACAGATTTTAAATGAATTTCAAAATCAAATAAATTACATCAAAATGATTAAGTCTAACATCTACGGACAAAAAAAGGAGAAAGAGAAGGAATTCAGGATGCTGGTTTTTTTTTCTTCCTTTTTTCCTTTTTATTTATTTATTTATTTTTTTTGTAGAGACGGGTCTCACTCTTGCTCAGGCTGGTCTCGAACTCCTGAGCTCAAGTGATCCTCGGACCTCAGCCTCCCAGAGTGCTAGGATTATAGGCGTGAGCCACCATGCCTGGCCCAGTATTTTTTTTTTCATGTGAAAAATCAGTGAGTCTTACTATTGTGACATCTTACTTCCTAGTAATCTGACATACATGAAGAAGCTACTGAGTTATAATTTTGGAAATATAGAAGATTTTTAAGGAAAACACAGCATATACATATTTAACTTTGTGTTCTTCCTAGTTTACTTATGTTTATTTTATGGGTTGTATAAAATATACCAAATCTATTAATTCCAAATTAATAACTATTTAAAGTATATTATTTTATAGAAAATAGAATTAAGTCTACCATATTTAATTCATCTGAATAACTTGTGACTAAAAAAACTTTGTCTTAAAAATAATAATAATGTGTATGTGCATGTATATAGAATACTTTCACCCCAGTCAAATTTATGGTTCTTTATTAGTTTTATCTTCAAATTGTTTTGTATTTGCGTATCTCCCTTTCCAATGTTGACATGTTGAGTTGTCATTTAAACTAGCCAAAACAAAACTCTATATATGCCAGTGATTATTTTGGTTTTCCACAATGTAATTAGAGTATAGCTGGGCAACTCAATCAATTAAAATAATATCAGTTTTTAATTAGTAAATATTTAAGGAAACTTCCACTCATTGAAACATACCTTAACTTCCTATTGATGAATGTGCAGAAATAGTTAAACATATGCACACACAAAGACACACACACATTCATATACACCCCAAAATTTTGTCCAAAATAAAACACAGCTATGCACATAAAATACATACTACATAGGTTATGAATATGGTATAACTTTTAATTGTTCTTTAAAAGTTGTAAATATAAGCAAAAGTCATACATTGTAATCTGGGCAGTGACTCGGGACTTAGGCAGACATTAGGGAGGAGACAACGCTGCCAACTAATTAAAATATTGACCTGGGTCTCATGTACTATGTCCATATTCCATAATCATGGTAAAGTAGATAGAAGCACATGTCACTTCCTACTTGAGGGCTGACAAAAGCACTAGTTTTCTTTTTAGACATAGTGCGTTTAACCCTAAGTCTTCTACCTGTTATTTCTTAGGGATTTCAGCAAGTTAAATATCTTCCTCTAGCCTCAATGTGCTTATTTGCAAAAATAAAATAATAGTTCTGCACTCTAGAAACTGTAAAGAAAAAAATACAAAATGCTTAATTCATAATGACTTTTAAAAGGAATTTATATTAAATTGTTAATCCCTTAAGTTGTGCTTTCTGATCTGACTTTAAAAAAACCCTCCATTTTATATTCACTTAATGTATATTATGATTTACCCTGGACTCTATTTCTCTTGGAAGTCCATTTTATGTGAACCCTTTGAATTTGATATCTTTGCATCAGGGACCATGAACTAGCTGAAGTTTCATATTTTCTTATAGCATTTTGCTGATACGATAATGAAAATAACAACAGTAATAATAATAACAGTAAATAATGGCAGTGGTTGACATTTCTTAACACACAGGGTATTTTTAAAATTTCCACCGAAAGATTACAATGTTTGTCCACATTCAAAAGATGAGAAAATCCATACTTGAAAAAGTTTTTTAAAAGCATTCCAGGCCATATACCCGGTAGATGGTTGGGCTAATATTTGAACCAAGTTTATCTTACTCACAGCAGTGCGTTGATCATCACCCAAAGAGGTCAGCTCTGCCTAACCTAACAGTTAAATAATGTTATTCATGCCTCTCCCATTTGTCTTAATTTATAAATAGGTCCATGCTACTGGCTGCCAAATTCCCTTTGGATTGAAAGATCAAATTAAATTTTTAGCTTTTCTAAGTAGCTTCAGAGTTTTTACTTATTATTCTCTTCTTCCCAGATAAAGTTCTGTTCCCAGAGTGCAATCCTAATATCCCCCCAGCTAAGGCAAGGGTTAGCTATGAGGTAAAGTAGATAAGAATGTCAAATAAATAAGAAAAATATATAGTTTCTTAGGCCATACCAGTCTAATAGTACTGCTGAGTTATGTGTGTACCAATGAACATAATTGATTCTTTCTGCATCAGTGAAACCATTGAGACAATATTGGATGTATTGTACATGTGCTGTCAAGGGTCATTTTATTCCTCTTTTCTTCTAACTGATGGTATCTGTTCCTGTCTCTCGATTCACCACTCAGCTCTCTGATCACTCCATTGACAAAAGCTCACAAAGGTTATGACTGGAAATTCCAGCCTTGGCACATAAGATTGCTAATATCAATGGGGTCAATCTTCTACTTCCAAATTGGTCTTTTCCAGCCAATTTCACCTATATAGCAAGTAAAAGTGTCTCTCCTCCAGTTTAACAATATCTTTGTAAAGACCCAAAATTAGATTGGACACAAACTGTTGTATTCACCAACCCTAGTAGGACCAGACACAGTGCTTATAACAGGGTCAGGGGAGAGGAGGAGAAAGAACAGTCATTTATCCTGAGTCATATTTGTGTAAGACTGCAAGTTTAGACTTTAGAGGTATTTCCCAAAGTCATTATCATGTATTCACAGAGAAACTCTGTTTCTGAAATAAGCTTATAATATATCTTTAAAACTCAATCCAGTGAAAGATGACATTTACTGTATTTCAGTGTATTTTAATATATAGATGCAATTCTTGTACTTAAGGATTATCTAATAAATATGTCATTTATTTTTGTGTTAACATTTTAATTTATTAAATTATTCAACATAAATAGATATTATGGATTTGTAAAACTTTTAAAAATGTTTTCATTTGTATATATTCATGGGGTACAAGTGTAATTATGTTACATTAATATATTGTATTGAATTGTAGTGATGTCAGAGCCTTCAGTGCATCAACCACTGAAGCAACTCACATTGTACCCACCAAGCAACCTCCCATCATCCAACTTCCAGGTCCCCCACCCCTCTGAGTCTCCATTGCCCATCTTCCACACTCTGCTTCCATGTGTATACATTATTTAGCTCCCACTTGTAAGTGAGAACATGCAGTATTTGTTTTTCTGTATCTGAGTTATTTCATTTCAGATAATGACCCCCAGTTCCATCCATGTTGTTGCAAAAGACATGTTTTCATTCTTTTTTTAGTTGAATACTATTCCATTGTAGATAATATGCCACATTTTCTTTATCCAGCCCTTCACTGATGAACACTTAGGTTGATTCCATATTTTTGCTATTGGAAGTAGTGCTGCAATAAACATACATGTACAGGAATCTTTTTTTATATATTGATATCTTTCCCTGGGTAGATATTCAGAAGTGGGATTGCTGGATCATATCATAGTTCTATTTTTAGTTCTTTGAGAAATCGCCAACTGTAGAGGTTGCACTAATTTACATTCCTACCAACAGTGTGTAACAGTTCTCTACTCTCCACATCCTCAGCAACATCTGTTATTTTTTGTCTTTTTAGTAATAATCATTCTGATTGGTGTAAGGTGATATCACCTAATTTGTATTTATCTAATAATTAGTGAAGTTGAACATTTTTTCATATGCTTCTTGGCCATTTGTCTTCTTTTGAAAATTGTCTATTCATGTCCTTAGCCTACATTTTAATAGGGTTAATTTTGTTGTTGTTTTTTGAGTTTCTTGTAAATTCTGGATATTAGTCCTCTGTTGGATGCATAGTTTGCAAATATTTTCACCCATACTTTGGGTTGTCTGTTCAATGTTTTGGTTATTTCTTACATGGGGCAGCAGTTTTGTAGGTTAATTTGGTTATTTTTGTTTTTGTTGCCTGTGTTTTTGAGGTCATAGTCATGAATGTTTTGCCTAGATCAATGTCCAGAAAGGTTTCCTTAGGTTTTATTCTAGTAGATTTATAGTTTCAGGTCCTACATTCAAGTCTTTAATCCATCTTGAGTTAATTTTTACATATGTTGAGAAATAAAGGTCCAGTTTCTTTCTTCTACATATGCCTATCTAATTTTCCCAGCATAATTTATTGAAAAGGGTGTCCTTTCACTAGTATATGTTTTTGTCAACTTTGTCAAAGAGCAGTTGGTTGTAAGGATGTGGCTTTATGTCTGGGTTCTCTATTCTGTTCTATTGTCCTATGTGTCTAATTTTATTCCAGCATTGTGCTGTTTCAGTTACTATAGCCTTGTAGTGTAATTAAAAGTCAGGCAATCTGATGCCTCCAGCTTTTTGCTCAAGATGGCTGTGGCTGTTTGGGATCTTTTTCATGCCATATTAACTTAAGAATTATTTTTTCTAATTCTGGGTACAATCATTTTGGTATTTTGATAGAGATTTCATTGAACCTGTAAATTGATTTAGGCAGTATTGTCATTTTAACAATATATTAGTTCTTCAAATCCATGAAGATAGGATGTTTTTCCATTTGTTTGTGCCATCTACAATGTCTTTCCTCAGTGCTTTTTTTAGTTTTCCTTGTAGAGATCTTTCACTTCCTTGGTTAAATACATTCTTAGGGTTTTTGCTTTGTTTTGTTTTGGGTTTTTTTGAAGCTATTGTAAATGAGATTTTCCTCTTGACTTTTATTTTATTTATACTGTTAATTCAGGGGGGAAAGAAAAAAAATGAGACAAGGAGAAGAAAAAGGCAAAGGAGGAGGAGGGGCAGGGGAAGAAAAAGAAGGAAAGGAACAAGCTATAAAAGCAGCCTGGATTCTCTCAGACTCTGCAATGTCCTGTCTGGAAATATTCTAGCATCTCTGTTAGCTCTCAACAACTCCGTAAGCAAATGAAATTAAAGAGAAGTGAGGAAAGAAGGAAGGGAGCAAGGGAGGAAAGAGGGAGAAGAGATAAATGAGGATGCTTATAACACACTTTTTTATTTTGGGGTGATAGAAAGTATATTTGAGCCAAGCACGTATAGTGACAAATTAAATCATTCCAACCAGCCTGTTGCCCCACATCGTAAACCAAATGTCACAATGATCTTAATAGTGCATATCGGATTAATAGTAAAGGCAATTGAAAATGACCCTTTGAACTTTTGAACTTCAATTTGAAAGATGATTTGCTATTTTGACTTTCAATTTCTCTACAAATACCTGATAGTTTTTAGAAAATATGGACACATTGAGAGAAAAAAAACAGAATTATTTTTAAATAGTATTCAAAGGGTTATTGGCTAATATTCAAACAAATACACTTTTATAAGATAAACTCCAGATAAACTTTATCTTCAAAGAATACAAACAATTTTTTTCTCACCTGAGAAAAGATGAGCTGAAACTATAACAGATTGAGGCTAGATCAACTTCGCCTATTTATTTTTTCTTTATTGAAGTATACTTTACATATCATGCCTTTACTCCATTTTAAGTGTACAATTAAATGATTATTAGTGAATTTACCAACATGTACAGTTAATCAGATAAATCAGTTTTAGAGGATTTCCTTTCCCCTATTGAGACCCCTAATTCCGCTCCCCAACTACTTTTCAAGCATGTCCCATCCATCCACAGTGCCCATCACATCGCTCAGACGTGGGTTGATATAATAGAATAATTTACTGGTGACATTTTTCAACTCAAGAAGATGGAAGGAATGGGATTTTTTAAAATCACTATTTTATTTCAGTAGACCCAGAATTTTTCAATTTTATAACTCTAGAAGACCCCCAGACAAAATCTAAAGGAATATGTTACAGAACAAAAATAATGTCTGATTTCAGAAAGCAAAGGGAAAAGAAATAATGGCTCAATTCTAGGAAACAGAGCCATAATTACGGTAGAAGATAAAAGAGCTAACTTTAGAAATAGATTCAATAATTAGGATATGCAGTAATTTTCCCAAAAGTGATAGCTGTTCATCATAAGAAAAGAGAATATTAATGGCATGATGGTAAAAAAAAAAAGTGTAACAGAGATACATATTTAAAATAGAGAACATTTCATATTTCAGGAAAAGCAGTGTTCCCAAGAGTACAATGCTTCAACTTGAGACATTTACAAACTACTAAGAATATCTACTTGTGAAATATCAATAGTACCTTCAGTTCATATATGTGTTGAAGATCACCCTCTGACTGAAGCACATGTAAGGATGCGTCAGCTACTTCCCTAAGAAGCAAATTTTATAGGCATAAGAAATTCCATTTCAAAAGTAGTGACAACTACTGTAACAGGAAAATTCATGCTCAAAGGAAAGGGTGAAAGTTGCATTGTTAGGCAAAACTCCCGTTCGCTGCAGCATCAGAGAACCAAAAGTGGGCTGGCTGCAAAAGAGATGGAAGTTTGGAATATTTTGATTAAGATAGACAACACAATAAGTCCTGGTGAATGAAGTTAACACTGCAAATTTCTAAATTTTGAAGAAGGAAATGTTCAATGTCACTCTCTGAAACAAGAGACAATGCACTTAGGTGGATTTACACCATCTCATCAAAAATATGATAAATCATAATAGCATAATAATGCTAGCATGAAGGATATGTATTCTAATGAATTTAGGCTCATCAATCATTTAG
The DNA here is from genome assembly GCA_963574885.1 of Lepilemur ruficaudatus. Classification (NCBI taxonomy): domain Eukaryota; kingdom Metazoa; phylum Chordata; class Mammalia; order Primates; family Lepilemuridae; genus Lepilemur; species Lepilemur ruficaudatus. The sequence goes on from CAUYRT010023934.1 coordinate 10,288, forward strand.
GCATAAAATGATGCTGTCGAGGTGACCAATATATTTTCTCTTGGTGGACAGCTAACCTGCATTTTCCAACCTTCCTTGCAGTTGGATTGGCAATGTTATTATGTTTTGACCTAAATAATATGAGCAAAAATGATGTACTCCACTTCCAGGCCTTATCCATAAAAACCTCCCTCATGATCCTCAGCTGTCTCTACACTGTTTGGCTAGTTGGATGTGAGTACCTCATGTGACTTTCAGAGCCTTGCCGTGAAGTCTACACTATAAGATTGCATAGAGTGGAGCCTCTTATGGTATTTCCCATGTCACACCACTGACCCTGAGCATGAACTGAGCCTCTGTTCTGTGAAACAACTAAAACTTTTGTGTTTATTTGCTTATTGACATTATTTACGTTAATGGATACTGCTATTTATTGATTAGCATGATAGCATGGTTGAAACCAAGATAATTGCATTCTTTTTTCCTCTAGGATCACTGATTTTATGCCTTGAGTTTTAGTATCATTAACCTGGATATCTCATGAATCAACGCTGTGTTCATTAGGGGAACATAATTTTGTTCAAGGAAGCTATAAGGTTTGAATGTGAGCTAGGGCTGTGACCTTTAGCAGTTTCTGATATTTTGGACTCTATTAAGAGAAGAACCTCCAAAAGAATAGCTTAGCATTTGAAAACCAGCAAGGAACATATCCATTATGTGAAAGAGTGCTTAGATTGAAGCTGCTGAAGAAACACCATATCCACACAGGTATTGAAATGAGACTGCCCTGGCTTGGGAAGAATAATTACTAGAGAAGGATAAACTCAGATTTAATTTAATTATCCCTAGTATCTAATTCCCAAGCTAAGGAGAAGGAAGAAATTTCATAATAGAGTTTTAATCTATAGCAGTCAAGGAGATTAAATGTTGGTATCAGCTACTAGGTTAGTAATCACTGCCATAGTTTTCAGATTTATTGACACAAATGTTTGTGTAAACTGGGGAAGAGACTATGATACAATGTTATTTGATGAAGATACTTTATATATAAACTAGCTTAATCTCCTCCTGTTAAATGTAAAGAGACAGATGATTCACCATAATTCTTATCTTCTTTGCCTTGCACATAAAAGATGGTAAATGAATATTTGCTGAATAAAAAATAAGTTAATAAAAATAATATCATAAAGTCGTTCAGTTCTATAAAGAAAGCTCACTTGCCAGCTTTCTGATTTGATGCCATCAATTATGACTATTTATTATAAATAAACTTATATCAAACAGTATTTATTCATTTATTCATTCATTTATTTAATAAATACATACCAAGAACTTAGTTTCTTGCCAGAAATTATTCTCAGGCCTGGAGATAGATAAGCCAAAATAAATAGGCTAATAAAATCCTTCACCCTCATGAGTTCCACATTTTAGTACCCAGTAGACAGATAATAAACAAATAAGTAAAATATATGACAGCTGGCTTTGTGAATAAATAAAAAGGAAATATTTCTTAGCACTAGAATTTAAAGAAAAATGGATTTTGACCTGCTATGGAATATGTCTAACTGAAGTAAGTATTCTTTTCCATGGAGAAGTATCATTTTTTTTTTTAAATTTGTTCTAATGAAAAGTGGTCAGAGTCAGGGAAACAGGAAACTTCATTGAAGTTGATTTCCCTCTTGCTTCTGGTTGTGCCTTAGATCTGCCTGATTCTTGCAAATTTAGAGGTATTTAACCATTATTTACAATAAGAACAATAAAACTAACTCTGTCTTTTTTTTTTTTTTTAATTTGAAGTTTTCTAGAGTTTGAGGGGAAGTGATGGAAACTATAAACATCAATACCCAGATGACTGGGCCATATATGTGTATTATTAAATCGAACAATTTTGTAACTAGTAAGTATGCTATAACTTCCTATATAGACTTAAGTCCTCAAAGAATTTAAGCCCACGCAACAATAGCTTTCAAAACTAGAATTTTTTCTAGTTATCACATGCTGAATTAAATGACTTCCCTGTTACTTCATGATAATTGTGTGATAAAGGAGGAATAAGTTCTAGAATGTTTTTTATTCATCCTCTACTGGAAATTAACTTCATGCCCTTTCTTATTCAATTTTACTATAGGACTTAATGTTGCTTTCTTTTACTGGCCTAAAATTAAATCAGTATAAATGCAAGGTAGACAAAAAGATATTTGTTCTTTTGAATTTTTGTGTGGGAAAGTGCTTTAAAGATTATTTAGGCTAGGCTCTCCATTTTTAAAGATCAAGAGTTAAGTCTCAAAGTGATTACCTATAGAAATAGAACTAAAACCCTGTTCTTCTGACACTCAGCTCATCAATATTTATTCTACTGTATTATACCACATTTCTTACTTCATATTGCCTTTCATAGGCACTACTGCTAGAGGAGGAAAAATAGGTGGTACATCAGAGTACATTAAGAATTCAGAATATAGTGTGGTCAGAGCAAGCTTGCTTCTCAACACAGAACATCTCTTGAGCAATAAAATATGTGCCATTTTTCTATATATCATTGTTTTGCCTTTTTTTTAATCTTAGAAACCAAAATTTAAAAATCTTAGCCAACTACCTGAGCATATGTTCCAATTATAGCTTTGTCATTTTATTTATTCAAATCATCTCCTAAGGTTGGAGCACGAACTTACTTATTTTGAAAGAGCAAGTTCAAAATTTTTTTAAAAATTTGATTCTTCATTTTGGTGTAAGTAATTTGTCTAAAATATGAAACAATATTGGATTGACTATAATGGATGCTGTTTTAGCCCTGAACTAAATTGTGTCTGTATCAGCACACAAATTATTTAAAGTGAATTTACTGAGGGAGAAACAAAGATGATTTTATAATTATACCACATTTACTTTTCCCAATATGTTCATTTTTTCCTCCTGCAGAAAATTATTGCTAAACATATTTAATTGATTTTTCTTTTCTGTTCATATGAATTGTTAATTTATTCATTTAACAACTCTACATTGAGTTTTTTTATGCATCAGTTACTTGCTAAACTTTTAGGATATTTACATGGACTAATCTTTCAGCTGAAGGAAACCCGTGGTCTAATGGTGGTAGAGGTGGGCATCAATTATGACATTACAGTGAAGATCAAGATGAAAGAAAGAGAGGTTCTTATTGATACAATGAAGTATAGGATTGAGCGAATACATGCAGGGATAAGCCTTTGTGATGAAGGGCAGAAAAAATGTGTGAGTAACATCAGTCCATCAAAAAAGTTCCGGATCACTAACTTCTGAGCCAGGGCTGTCCAATAAAAAAATCAAGGCATAAACATGAGCCACATATGAAATTATAAATTTTCTAGTAGCTACATTAAAAATTCAAGTGAAACTGGCAATATTAAATGGTAATATGCATTACTTAATCAATGTATCCTAAATGTTGTCATTTCAACAAATAATCAATATGAAATTATTAGTGATATAGTTTATGTATTTTGGCATAAATATTTGAAATCTAATGTATTTTATAAACATAGCACATTTTAATTTGAAAAAGCCACATTTCGAGTGCTTGACAGCCACATGTGGCCACTGGCTATCTTAAAGAATAATGAAGCTCTAGACTGCTACTTCTGTGTTCTCCATAAAGAGGGGGTAGCATAATAATCTGGGGGTGGTAAGTGATGAGGTAAGAAGAGAAAAACATTACAGACTTACAGTGGCTACTGAAGATACAGGGTGCTTTACCACTACAGGGATATGGACCCGTTGCGTTAACCTTTGGAAGACTTCTTGTTCTTGTTTGACACTATCTGCCCTTTCAGGACAGCTCTGTTTTGCCAGGGCCATTCACTGATACCATGATGCAATTGCTGCTCAGCATCATAATAGCTTGTGAAGTTGGATAAGGACAATAAAAGAGAGTTCCAGGATTCTCTCCCTGTCACATAAATCTAATTCTTACCTCATTTTACTCCAAAAAGACCAATTTGCTACAAGAAATTCTTAAAGTGCAGCAGCAACGGGTAGCTTTTTTTTTTCAAATCAGAGACCTGAGTCATGAACTCTTTACTGAGTGATTTTTATGAAGTTAAAGTTCGTCATTTCAATTTTCAATCCTTGAATGTTTTTGTAGATGGGTATCTGTAGAGGGATACCAAAAGGAGTTATCCCTTACTTTGCCTAACAATGATCTCAAAATTCACCTTTGTTTGTCCCTTTTTTTCAAAGGTAATGGGGCAGGTGTGATTCTGAGAGGCCCAGTAGCTCATAGTCCATCATCTGTGAGGCTTCAATATACATTTTTACAACTGAGTGCTAATCTTGACTTTATACTATGTTTGTTTTTGTCTTTCCTCTCTCTACCCTTGCTACATTGTAGGATCCTTTAGGATAGGGAGTTTAGTCAGTGTTGTCCACTGATGAATCATCAGCACCAAAAATAGTGCCCGGCCAGAGTAGGGTCTCAATTACTGTTTATTGAATAAACACATCTTCACAATTGATTTTTCAGGTTCAACACAAGCCAGTTGAAGTTGAGTATTACAAAATTATGGTGTAACCAATAATGACTGTATTAATGACTGGATTTTTTCTTTCTTGGTGGATTTAGCTATTCTTTCCATCTGGGTCTTTCTAGGTGCAACTAATGGAAAAACAACTACAAAAAAAAAAATTGATCCTTTTTTTCCCTTTCTCACTATTACCATTATTATCTTCTTTCCTTTATTCTTTAAAATCTACATATGTCTACTTTATGAACAATGACAACAAATCATTCTTGTAAATAAATCCATTAACATTGGCAAAACATTTCTGTATCTGTTTTGTACAAAGACTGACTGAATGAATAAACAACTTCTGACATGCATATATGTTTAACTGTCAAAAATACATCTTAATGAGAGGAAAGGAAAGACAATACTGATTTATAGAATCACTGTAATTTCCTGTTGATTAGGGATATATCGTTCTCCTTTTAGTTTTAGTGTGATGGCATTATCTGGGTGACTTCATATCAGATATTATTATAGTTCTTGACCACCTTGTTTATGCTTTTATTAGAAATTCTCCTTTTTATGTTTATTCTAAAATAATATTAAAAACATGAAAATTTTGCTTTTATCTCAGAAAGAAAATTAGGCAATTTAGTGATATAAACAATTACTAGATGGATTCTCCTGATTATTAACTTTTTCAGTTTTTGAGATATGGACCTCATATCCTAGTCACATGTCTCCAGTGGAGGATTATATTTTCAAGGTGTAAGTTTCAAAAAGTGAAAGCCGTTGGTCTTTAAACAAATTTAAAGTGCACACATAACAAAATTTATATAACTAATTTTAAAATAGTAAGACTGGCTCAAAGACAGTTGAAAAAATAGTTATATGGATTTTGCTAAAAGAACGAATGCTTGAGTAATATTGATAACTTTTTATACAACACTGATTAATGTCCACCAGGACCTGTAGTATTATATTGTCTTTGTAACAGAAATAATGTGTAACTGTCCTGGACAAAATTCATTTGTACGGCTATCATAGAAATCATCTGTGTTGCTTTCTGGTTTCTAAAAGCTAACATACCCTTACATAGTTATGAAATATCCTAATCAACAGTCAAAAAAAGTCAGATAACTTACATACCCCTAGAATATCAGTTAATCCTTAGGTAGACCTCCTCCTAGTCAATATCTAGCACATCACTGGAAGAACATGCAATTATCTCTTTTGTCTATTTCTAATTATTTTTCTTAACAGTTCTTTCACAACCATGTTGTTCAAGGTGAGAACAGAGATACCTTTTTCCCACCTACTCTAATATCACTTTTAGTTTTCTAAATACTCTACCTTACTATATAAATTCCTGCTGCTCCTTTGAAGCTTGTTCATGTGCCTATTCAGCTGGTCTGTTGTCATTCATCAACCTTGTGCACAGGAGGTTACTCAGGAAGGCTCTGGCATGTGGCTCCATCTTCCCACTTTACTCTTGGCACCATCCTGGGTGACTTCAGTACCCTAATTGTAACCAGACTGGCCTGTTGGACTCTCAGCTTCATATCCTTTTAATCTTACATTAGATCTTCTCCCTGTCTTTAGTCTCTGTCAAAGTTAGGCATATTTTGTCATTAACCAGAAGTTTCTACTTCTGAAGTCAAACTTCCAACTTCATGAAAATGAATGTTCGTGTTTGCAACTTACTTGTAAATCTATTCTCACTAAGCCTTTCATCAACCTCATGAAAATCTTTAGTGAATTGACTGATCTTTTTTCTTATTCAGAATTACCTCTGCCTTCACCTCATTCTATAGGCTTAGAATCTGTGTCCATAATTGAAATTATCATTTTAAAGATAACACAAACAATCACCTTATGCTATTTTATTTTACATGTTCATAGACGAACATCATCCCTATAACAAAATGATGCATTATTTCTATTAATGTTTCTGGACAGGTGATGCTACTGCTGAAATTACATATCTGTACAGATTAGTGACACCATATATAATAGTCTTCAAAACTAGTTGGGTCATAAACACAGACCTAAAATTCTACTAATATTTCTTCAGTAAATTACTTCTTTTATTCTTCAAAATCAATTAATTTAAACCTCCTTATTCTACTCAAATCTCTCACTTTCTCTCTATGTGTCCACCTCCCTATTTTTTCCTTGTTGCTGTAGAAGGTGGTAGGTAATATGTTACAGGGAAAAGTAAAAGCCATCAGCTAGAATATCTCTCAATTTCTTATCAGAGCTGTTGTATAAACTCATCTACATTCATGTCAATTTTTTTTTTGCTGTTGTTATTAATTCTCTGTGGTTATTAAGGAGGTGGTGTACCTCCTGCCACAGAAGGTCAATTCTTAACTAGTGCTTTGAATTCCATCAATATCTGAAATTGATGCTTTTGGAGTTACACTCCCTCTCCTATAATTACCTCTTTCTTTCTCTGATGGCTCATTTAAACTAATTTATTAACTCACTTTAAAAACAATCTTTACTCCTCTTAACCACAATCAGCTATTATTAATATCCCTTTGCCTCCCCTTCTGGGCCAACCTACTGTATAGTATTCTGTTGTCATGGTCTCTACTTTTTCTCCCATCTCAACTTATTCCAATGTGCTCCTAAGATTGTACCTTCATTGCTCTCATTTGCGTAATTAAGTTGGAAAATCGAAGAGAATAAACATTTAAAATATAAGAGATATATTGAATAATTGGAGAGAGAGCTGAATAGGAGAAACAAGAAGGACGACATGACATGGTGGGTCCAGATAAGGTTTCATAATTCAACAAAGAATCCAACATTTCTTTTTGAAACTTACAAGAGGATATCAAGAAACTCCAGCCACAATGTGTGTGTCTGTCATAGCTTAGCTGTGCCTAGCTTATTTTATGAGAGCCACTGAACTATCAATGAATGCAATGATTTTCTGTGGCACTAATTTATGAAGAAGGCCCCAAAGGCAATCACAGCAGCAACAAAAATAAATAAATGGGACCTGATCAAATTAAAACTCTTCTGCACAGCCAAGAAAACTATCATGAGAATAAACAGACAACCAACAGAATGGGAGAAAATATTTGCATGTTACACATCTGATAAAGGTTTGATAACTAGCATCTATATAGAACTCAGGAAAATCAGCAAGAAAAAAATCAAACAACCTTATAAAAAAGTGGGCAAATGACATGAACAGAAACTTTTCAAAAGAAGACAGAATAATGGCCAACAAACATATGAAAAAATGCTCAGCATCTTTAATTATCAGGGAAATGCAAATCAAAACCACAATGAGATATCACTTATCTCCACTGAGAATGGCCTTTAGCAAAAAGTCCCAAAACAATAAATGTTGGTGTGGATGTGGAGAGATAGGAACACTCATACACTGCTGGTGGGATTGCAAACTAATACAACCTCTGTGGAAAGTAATATGGAGATACCTCAGAGCTACAAGTAGAACTGCCATTTGATCCAGCAATCCAATTACTGGGCATCTACCCAAAAGAACAAAATACATTCTATAAAAATGACATCTGCACTCAAATGTTTATGGCAGAACAAGTCACAATTTCAAAGATGTGGAAACAACCCAAGTGCCCATCAATACATGAGTGGATTAGTAAAATGTGGCATATTTATACCATGAAGTTCTACTCAGCCTCAAAAAACCATGGTGATCTAGCACCTCTTGTATTATCCTGGATAGAGCTGGAACACATTCTACTAAGTGAAGTATCCCAACAATGGAAAAACAAGCACCACGTGTACTCACCATCAAACTGGTATTAACTGACCAACATTTAAGTGCACATATAGTAGTAATATTCACTGGGTGTCAGGCAGGTGGGAGCGGGGAGGAGGGGATCGGTATATACAAACCTAATGGGTACAGTGCACACTGTCTGAGGGATGGACACACTTGAAGTTCTGACTCAGGTAGGGCAAAGGCAATATACATAACCTAAACATTTGTACCCTCATAATATGCTGAAATAAAAAATATTATAAAAATAAAAATAATATGAAGGCTTAGATTATTAAAGGTTGAAAGTTAGGGACCTGACATAATTCTATTGTATTTTAGTTATTGTTTTCTAAAGCAAAATTACTGTATTTGTATGTATTTCTATAAATCTAAGATTGTTCTTTTGCCTGATAATTAAATTTTCCTTTAGTGTGAAGTCAGTGTGACAACCACCTTCAGGTAGTTTTTTTAATTTGAGTTTGTGCATGTGTATGTGCCTGAAAATGGCTTTATATCACCTAAATTCTTAAAAAGTTTCCTGAATATAGAATTCTTAACTGGCATTTATCCCTTTTCAGCATCTTAAAAATAGGGTACTTACTGCATTTGCTTCTAGTATTGCTTCTAAGAAGACAGTTGTTAGTCTAAATGTCATACCTTTAAGGTTAATCTGCCTTTTTTTTTCTGGCTATATTTTATGCCAAGATTTTTTTCTTTGTCTTTTATTTTCTGTAGTTTAGTTTTCATGTGTCTAGGAGTATTTATTTTATTATTTATCAGGTTTATTAAGCTTCTTTAAAGAGCAAATTGATGTATTTTTTCATTTCTGGAAAATATTTACACTGTAGTTCATCACATATGAACTCTGCCACATTCTCTCTACTTTTCATTTAGAATTCCAATCAAATGGAAGGTAGACCTTTTCACTATATCCTCTTGGTTTTCTTACAGATTTTCATTTTTTTTTTCTGTTAGTACTTCAATCTGGATTTTTAAAAAAATTTACTGTTCTGTTCAATAATTTTCTCTTCAGCTATGTCTGCCCTGCTTAAATTTATCATGTTTCAATTATATAATTTGTAGCTATTTCTTTTTTAATTTGCAATGATACTTTTCAATAAAGTCCAGTATTTTATTAAATTCTTAAGTATATTTTATATGCCTATAACCATAAGCATGGTTATTTCATAATCTGTGTCTGAAAATTCCAATATGTGGTTTCTCTGCGGGTCTATTTTGTTTGACTATTTTATTATGCCTTTTCATTCTGTCTCTTGATACATGTCATCTTCATGATTATTTGCTGGACATTATTTTGAAAAATTCTGTGAAATTACCTTTTATTCTTAAAAAGATTATCTTTTCTTTCGTCAATCACCTGAATAGGTTAGCAGTCTAGAGCCAAAAATTGAAGTAACTCTGAGTTTAGCAATATCTGTTTGTCTACCTGTGGTATACAGCCCTTAGGCATCTCAGTCCAGAGAAGAGGTTGCTTTCTTGAAGTCTTCATCTTTTGGTAGGTACTGAATTTAAATTCTCAAAATGGAATTCTTCCTTTAAATGACTTCTCTCAGATTTAAAGTGAATGCAGCAACTCTTGGGGCCCAACAAAAAGTATGTAGAGTTTTCTCTACAAATGGTGGTCCATTTTGGGTACCCCAAAGATTCTGACCCCTCTTTCTGTGGCTTTTGAGTTCTCCAAATACAAATCTCCATGTTATCTTTGTTGTCTTTATTCTATTGGCAAATGCTCTTGAGCAGAAACAGCTCTGTTCACTTCTTGGGGCTGTAAGCTGGTCTGATTTTGTAACAGAGTAGTCACCCCTTTTCCTATAGATATGGAAGGGAAGTATTGAGAGTGGGGAATATGTAACGGGGGAAAACTCCCCCAACTCTTTTGGGAACTGCAGCCTGGCCTTCCTCCCTGAGGCAGGATAAGTCTTTTGTTAAGACTCCCAGGTGATGCCAGCTTCCCAGGTGGGCAGCTGGCAGAGTTCATGGGCTTTGTCGTTGGTTGAGATGGGATGATTAGAATAGTTAACCAAAGTAATTGCCTAAGGCTGAGAACCCTCCCTTTAAAAGCTCTGTATTTCTGCCTATGTGCGGGAGTTTGGGATTTTGAGGAGAAAGTCTGTCAAATTTCCTCTTTCGCTGGCAAAGTAAACACTCTCTTTCCTTCTTCCTCAAACCACTTGTCTTCCTTATTCAGCCTCACAGACAAGTGGCTGAGCTTTCAGTAACAATTTCTTAAGCTATTAATTTGTCATGACCTTTATAAATCTTTAATGTTCAGAAGATTCCTTTTTGTTTTCCTTTTTTAAACTTTCTTGAGCAGAATGGTTAGTTTGAATGGACTACTACTTAATTACCGGAATCATTATGTACTTGTAAATATCCTCATTTATTTATTTATTTCTGTTCTGTCTTTCTGGAACTCTTGTTCGTCAGGTATTAGAACTTTCGTTTTGACAGTTTATGGGCCTGACGTTCTGGAATCATTTTTATTTCTGTCTCTCTTTCCTATTAACTGGTTGGTTTTGTCATTTTAACTTCTATTCTACTTTAAACAAATAAAAAGTCTATTTTGAAATATATATATACACACACACATATATAATTAATTTTATGTGCCTTTTGTCAAGTCCACCTGGTATTCTTTTTTTTTTCTCTTTTTTTTTTTTTTTTTTTTTTTTTGAGACAGAGTCTCACTCTGTTGCCTGGGCTAGAGTGCCATGGCATCAGCCGAGCTCACAGGAACCTCAAACTCCTTGGCTCAAGCGATTCTTCTGCCTCAGCCTCTGAGTAGCTGGGACTACAGGCATGCTCCACTATGTCCGGCTAATTTTTTCTATTTTTGGTAGAGATGGAGTCTCTCTTTTACTCAGGCTGGTCTACAATTTCTGAGCTCAAATGATCCGCCTGCCTCGGCCTCCCAGAATGCTAGGATTACAGGTGTGAGTCACCGTACCTGGCCACCACCTGGTATTCTTTATGAAATAAATATTTTGTAGATCTCTCCGACTAGTATGTAATTTTTTAAACATTCTATCTTTTCAATGAATCATCTTCTTCTAAAATCACTTGTGTATCTCATTTATCCTGCCTCTCTCTCACATTCTGCTCTAGATATTCAAATGTCTCGTCATCCTTTGCTGCTTCTTCATATGTAAGAATAAAGGAATGGGAAACATGGCTGGGACCTGTGTTCGGCTTTATGATTGGTAGGTTTAATGTAGGGTGAGTGGTCAGAGAGAGAGTGAATGTTATGCTAAGGGATGTTTGGCAGAGCTGATCTTTCAAATGTTTTATAAAACACATTACTAATTGTTTTTCTGTACTCTCACTCTACCATGAAGGTAGAGTGAGCACATTTTAAAACAAAGAACAAGGGTACATAGAATAATTTTCCCAAGAAATGCTGTGGAAGATTAGGAAAAGCTTAGAAAATAATTGGAAAAGCCACTGAAAACTTATGATTAAGGAAGATTTATAGTACGGGAAGCAGACTATATATTTGGTGTTTGACAAGACAAGATCAATGTAGAAACATGGAATGTTAATGTTGGAATAGCATTTAATAGTATTCTAGCTCAATTTTTCTTTTACATAAATTTGCCTTTCATATGATAGCTTCTTCTCCCAGATCAAAGAAGAGAGGTCATAATTTGACAAAAACAGCATCTTTTAGGTTGAACTGATCTAATTGTTAAAAAGTTTTTCCCTGTAAAGAGAATGTGCCATAGTTTCTGATATAAATTGAGTGTGACATGTATTATGCCTTTATGGAAGGCATTTCATTATGTAGTCCATAACCATCAGCATATATTAATAATTGATGAAATCTGCTATAAGGGAAAGTAGTAGTTTGCATTGGTTTGGTTTGTGAATAAAGTAGATTGGCAAATACATGGGTAGAGCAAACAAAGCTTTTGGCATGATGATTAGAGGATCAACAAAAATGAAAAAATGAATTGCTTTCAAGCTATTTAGAAGAATAACAGAAAAGCAATGCAAATGCAATATTAAAATATCTGGCTTAGGCTGAATAAAGAATCTTCCATAATTTAATGCATATGTTAGTGGCTTAATAAATAGTTGCAAATATTTTTGTTGTATTATCATTAGTAGTCCAGTCTTATCTCTAAACCAAGATAGAGTGTCATTATAGCACCTTAGGTAGCAGAATTATTCATCTTAGATTTGGTCAAAAGTTCAATTTCCTTCCTTCCTTCCTTCTTTCTTCTTTCTCTCTCTCCTGTAGGTACACAGGTGCATGCCTTTTATTTTAGCGCATTCAGACTGGTTTCAATAATAAGTTGAGTAAGTTTTCATACCCTAAACCTAGTATTCGTTAACACTATTGAATTATACCAAAAGCCATTTAAAAGACTTCATTTCTCTATTTCTTTTTAAGATTAAGTATTATAGGAAGTTTTATAAAACATCACAGAGTCAAATTATCGGGCCAATGAAGACAAGAAAGGTCCAAAATGCACATCATAGGGAGGGGCTCATATTTCTAATCAGCTTTAAAGCATGAATTTTGGTTCATTCCTTAATCATGACCAATTTAATATAATGAGGTAACATTTCATTAAAGAATTCTTAAAATTGCCTAAAACAGAGAGTGCGATAATTATTTCTTAAGGATGTGCATTTAAACTTTCTAAACAGCAAAACAACTTTAAAATTTTTAAACAGAGAAAATGATTTTGCAGAGCTTTTTTTTTTATTTTTTGATTGAGCTAATAGGTAAATAAGAAAAAAGTGCAACATTTCAGGACATCAAAATATGTTAACAGGTTCTTATTAGAATTAAAACTACATTCTTGCTCATTAACACTGAATATATTAGACTGATCTTCTATATCTTGCTAGTAACTACACACAATTAATAGAATATGTTTGCTATAAAAACTTAATGATACGAATCTGGAAAATACCCCTACCTCCTTGCCACACAAACACAAAAACAAATACACAAACACGTTCTGCTAAATAAGAGCTTCTAGGACAAGAAAGGAAAACAAGAATTCTTATATTCTGCTTGGCAACGTACAAGTTAATTGTCTCTGTCTGCTAATTTAGAGAATTTAGAAATGAGAAATAAAAAGTTAGTTTTCTTCAGACATATAATACATTGCTGGGAGGGGAGCAGGATATCAGTTATTAGTGCATTTAGCTACATATGTAGATACTCAATGACAGTAAGAAACATTTTTTTTCTATGGAATAAGAAGCCTGGAGGTAGACAATTGAGAGCTGGTACAGTGATTCTACTTTTCTTACAGTCATTCTTTGCCTGTGTCACTTGTCTTCATAGTTTCAAGGTGGCCGCTCATACTTCCAGTTATTGAACTTCTAAGCAGGAAGAAGAGGTAAGGAAAAAAAAGGCAAAAGCTACATGACAGCTGAATCTAGCTCTTTCAGCAGGAAAATGATATATTTCCCAGGAGCCCCATCCAGTATAATTTTGTATAGATACCACTGGACAGAATTTCGTCTAATGAACACCCCTAACTATAATAGCATCTTGCCAGGTAAGTACTTTAAATAAGGTATTGATACATTGACATCCCAACAAAAGTTGAGTTCTACTAGCTACCAAAAAAGGAAAAAAAAAAGAAACAGAAATATATAAAAGTGTTTTCAAAAATACTGTTTTGTTTTTGCAGGAATTAAAAGATGCCATTTCATGTTTCATATGATGAATTTCCTAAGCTGATTTGCTAAACACAACCTGGATAAACAGTGCCAAAAACAAATCAACCAGTAAAATCATACATGAAATAAGAGAAGGGCAACCTTCATATGACGAATTTCCTAAGGTGATTTGCTAAACACAACCTGGATAAACAGTGCCAAAAACAAATCAACCAGTAAAATCATACATGAAATAAGAGAAGGGTGACCTTCATATGACGAATTTCCTAAGCTGATTTGCTAAACACAACCTGGATAAACAGTGCCAAAAACAAATCAACCAGTAAAATCATACACGAAATAAGAGAAGGGCAACCTTTGTTGAGATCATGCAAAGGGATCAGAATTATCTACAAGATAAGCACAGCCTGAAATATAGGAATGGCATTTCTATGTCAAATAAGGAAGAGTCCTCTTTTTTCAGGGTGCCAATTATTGAGTCAGTGACCAAGAATGGTAGGACATATTCATATTGAAAAATTATCACGGCACAGGCTTTTTAGGATGACCTGGGGACACAAACCCCAAGAGATAAGCAAGCTCTGGGATGCCCTAAATGCAGCCTTAACATGGTCCTTTCTGATAGTCTTCCATTTGAAAAGCCATAAGTGTTGCTAAGAAAGCTAATTGTTTGCTAGATTTTAGTTAAATTCAGGATCAGGTTTCCATATTATCTAAATATATCAATCCCTTTGGTTATTACTGTAATTCCATACCATATTAACTCTCATCCCCACCATTCCCCTCAATATATAACTTTCTGTTGAAATAGTGACAGAATGCATGATGGCTCTCTCGAAACTAAAGGAAATGGGACTTTCATATACCTAAGGATTGATAGAAAGAATGATGTACTTCTGGAGGATATTGGAGGATTATATAAATCTGAAGAAAAGTATTCAGTGCTCACTGGTTTAGATTCAATGTAGAAACTTCAGAAGACAGAGGCATGTTTAATTATTGTCACTGATCTCCTCTCATCTAGAAATTTCTTTCAAACTGGGCTTTATCTAGTAGAGCTAATGAGCAAACCAAAGACATTAATAAGATACTTACAGGAAAAGAGAGCTCTTTCGTGGCTATTAGTAGGACTTTTGGAAAACCTTTGGTTAGTCATAGGTTTCTGGATTACATGATGTTGACTACAAAAACCTTTTCTGTTGGGAGATAAAGGAAGACAAGAAGGATGTATTTGGTCTTTGTGTCAAACTCAACTCTTAGGAAAATACTGAAATAAACCTTGTTTGGCTTTAACTCTTCCTTTACACTATACAACCATTGAGCATAGTAGACAGCAGAAGAAAGCACATTTTTTTCATAAAAACAATGCACATTGTCTTACAAAAAAGAAACTTTGATATTGAATTCAGTAAACTCCCTAATTAAGGAGAAAGAGAATTCAGTATGTTTTACATCTCACCATTTATAGATACATATTAACTAAAGTTCCCTGCTAAAGTGTGAGTTTGAGAAGCACTGTAGCACTCTTATTTTTTAATTCCCATTAGACACTAAAGTTTATTATGTTTTCCACAGTATACTCTTTGGAATAGATAAATTTAATAATGAAAATGGTTTGTTCAATGCAGTTTAAGCTTCAAAAATAAAAAGAAGATAGGACTTCTGCTTCCAACTAAGATGGAATAAAAATGACCACACTCAGCTTCCTGCCTGAACAACAAGAATAAAGACAAAACAAAAAAGATGAAACAATGGTCTTCAAGACACTGGACCCCATTGGAAGGACAGTGATTCCTGAGAGATGAAAAACAAATGAAATGAGCCCTATAATCACAACAGCTTATTTCCTTGAGGGAGTTTTCAGACTACAGTGCAAAAGGGGAACCTAGGTGAGGACCAGCAGACTCCCTGGGGAGACCATGGTGGCTAGAGTTGCCGAGACAAATTACCTGGGAGAAGGAAGATATAAAGAGAAAAACACTGGGAAAATCATCAGAGGTCACCTCTAAGTATTTAACAGAGTACTGAGCAATGCATGAATTTGTGGAAACTAGGATGAAAGAAGCATCTGATGTTTGGAAATAAGTCTTTTTACCAATAGTCAAATTGGAAAAACACATAATTCAAGGGACAATTCATAAAATGTAGTACTTAGAAGGATATTACTTCAGAAATAGAGAATAATTCACCCAGGACTAAAGAAATGTCTAACCTCATCACATAAATACTAAAAACAAGTCTTAAGAGGACAAATTGTTCCAAAAATCTTAACTATATCCTGGAACAAAGCTCAAGAATATTTGAAAGAATATAAAAATATTCAGCACATAATCGGATAAAATTCACAATGTTTAGCATCCAGTGAAAAATTATCAGGTATGCAAAGAATCTGGAAGTATAACCTATAGTGCAGAGAAAAATCAATCAATCAAAATTGTCAACTGACATAGTATTATATTTATCTAGCAAAGATATTTAACCAGTTATTATAACTGTATTCCATGTGTTCAAGAAGTTAAGAAGAGATGTGGATGACATAAAAAAGACCCAAGACAAACTTCTAGAATAAAAACTACAATGTGTGAGATTGCATATACAATAGAGAAGAATAAAAGCAGATTGTGTGTTGCAGACAAAGATCTGAGTGAATTTGAAAACATAGGAAAAGAAACTATGCAAAAGTAAATGTGCAGAGAAAAAGTAATAATAAAAAGAATAATGTTTATAAAATAATTAAAAGACTATCACAGAGCTTCGGGACAACTTTGTTTTGCCTAATATATATACAAGTGATCTTCTCAACAAAGATGAGAAAGAAACGGGGAACAACAGAAAAGTTTAAAGAAGTAATGGCCAAAACTTTTCAAGTACTATGAAAACTATAAGCCCACAGATTCAAAACATTCAGTGAATATCAAACACAAAACACATGAAAATAACATCAAGGAGCTAATTAAAATCCATCAGTGTATCTTCCTGTAGCAGTTATTACTGTGGTGATTTTCTATTTTTTTCATTCCTTCTATATTTATTAATCAAAAATATTTTCTAAAAAAGAGGTCTCGCTTTTCTCTCATTTATTTGTTCATTTATTGAATCATTTATTCATATGAGTAGGGACTCGTGGATATTTATTTATATTTTTAGCTATAATGCAATATTATCAGTGTTCATTTCTTTACTTAAATTGTCCTAGCTGTGACCATTGAGAGCTCTTTCAAATTTTTAGTTTTTGAGACATGTCCCTATCCTCCCATTTCTTTCTTTTTTTTTTTTTTCTGTGAGCACTTTCTTACTTTCTAGTACTCCACGATTCTCCAGGATTATTTTGTAATTTTCCTGCTCAAGGCCATTTAACATATATTTTTAAAAAATCCACATGAGTTCAGGCTGATACCTCATACTCCAATTCAAAAGATAAGAGGTAAACTCATAAACCATTGCAATGGGAAATTAGAGAAAGTCTAAATAAATGGAGAGAGGTGGCATATTGAGGGATTATAAATACCAATATTTTTTAAATTGCAGTCTTTCTCAAATTTTTCTATAGATTTTATTCAATTCTATTTCTAGTGATAGACGGCATTAGGCTTAGTATTAATGTCCAAAGCCCAAATGGAATCTAACATAAAGCATGAAGGCTCTTTGCCCATTGTTGTGGTGTATGATATCAGAGGGCAAGTTTCAAAACTTCATCCAAAGATCTGAAAAATGAGAGGGGAAAGTACAATGCCAAACTGAATGCTTCAAAATATTACCTGTGGTTGAGAGATACTAGCATGTATTCATAAAAACACTCTTCCAGGTAGATTCCCTGGCTACATCAAATTAAATAGTTTAAATACACATCCTATGCATCAGAATTCCAAATTATATTTAGAATTCAATTTATTGTTTTATACTGTTGTTTCTGTATCAAGTACATTTATCTTGAATACTAGGGTCTCCTCATCTGCTGCTCTTGATTTGGTAGGTTCCATTACTGTCAGCAACCAAGCAATTTACCTTCATCTCCTGTAAATCACAGCAAGATAAATCTCAGATACTAGAAATCCCCTTATGCAAGAAAATGTTTGGAAACAGAGAAAGCACCACTAATATGGACAAACATAGGTGTACAAAAGTTTGAAACCTGAATTCTGTAATAATTGTTTATAGGTTTTGGATTTGAGACATCTTTTCTTTGATTGTAGGAGACAAGATTGACTTTAAATGATGCACACTATATACACCGGAAATTAGATGACTTGATGTATTGCCATAATTTCGGAGTATTCTGAGAACCTTGTTAAGGCATTAAATTCTCCTGATCCTCATTTTCTTATGAAATAAAAGTGGGAAAATGAAAATTCGTGGGCCTTCCTCATAGGAATGTAATGGAAACACAAGAAAAATCATTTGAAAACACACTGACAATTGTTAAGTGGTATAAACCATGTAAAGAATATTACTTGAGTCTTTTCTCTCTTCTCTTATCCTCCCTCTTATATTTTCCTTTTCCATTTATTTCTCTCTACTATTAGTATTATGGTTAGTAATAGTAGTGTTAATAATTCCAACTTACATCATTGTGAATATTAGCTAAGAAATGTGAATGAAATAGCACTGTATCATGCAGACTCATTTGCATTCAAGATTTAAAGACCAGGCTTACAAATTTTATGGTTGAAAACTCTAACGCTTTATATGGGAATGGAAGATTCTTTTTTATTTTTGCTGCCACCAAAGAAAAAAAAGTGAGTTACAATAGAATAAAAGATGTTAAATAATGTAACTTTGGCAATGCAGATGAGGGAAATGACATCAATAGAAGAAGGTGAACTGAGACCTTGGGGTAGAATAGGGAAACCAAGTCTTCCAAAGTCATTCCCTCTATACTACACTCACACACCGCACTGTGAACCTTATTCATTTAAGAAACTTCTTTTAAGCATTGTATTAGATGCTATGGTGAACCATCAAAATCCCATCTTCAGAGTTGATACCTCTTTTACTAGCTCCTGGGAATATTGGCTGCTGAGAGCTTGCAATTAACACCCTTACTGAAGAATTACCATCAGCTGCTTAAAATTGTTTCCTTTAAGAGGGTCAACCACAGTCAGAGCTGACTGATGTAGGGTATAATGACCCAGACCCCTTGCCTCGATTCAGGACAATTCTGAACAGCTACCTCGGCTCCAGATGTTCTTATGGGAGCAGCTGAGGCTTCAGTTGCAAGCACATTCCAGGTCAGCATTTTCCTGTGCTCAATTCTTGTCGTCCTCAGTTCCTAACAGGTGTTCCTCTTGCAAACATGTCCCAGTAAACCGTTTGCAGGAATTATTCATCTTAGAGTCTATTTCCAGGGAATTTAAACTAACAAATATCTATAGTAAGGATAAAACTATGCCAAGAAATGTTCTTGGCTGCACGTGCTGGGATCACAAATATGAATATATTAAAATATTATCTGCCAACAGTATGGGAGAAAATACTGTCAAAAGGCAAAAATACAACAAGTTTAGTTATAGACCTCTTTGGGCTGTGTTTATGATTCATGAATCAGGGGAACCTCTATCCTACAAAATAGAATGAGAGCTCCCGCGGGGCAATAGCAGAACAGTATGCTTTGTAAGGTGGGAGCAAGGAAGCAGAACAATAGGAAAAAGAACGATGGGCTAACATCAGGTTACTTCAGGTTATTTTTTTTTCCCCTAAGGGTTAGAGAAGAGAGGACTTCCTTATTACACTGACTCAACTAGATTGGAATCTTCTGTTTTCCAGGAAAACCTGGGCTGTTTGGGGTTCTGCCTGTTTCCTTAAAGTTTGGGTTTGATTACATGACATTTAGCCTGAGTGACTCCATTTTGGTTTGGTCTGGTCTATTGGAGCCTCATGCAGTCTAGACAGAGCTCAGTCTAAAACAGTGACTTCCTGTAATTTTTGTTTAACAATAAGAGAAATTATTGATGTAATCACTAAATATTACAGTGTTAAGAAAGAGATGACATCTCTACTTGTATTATACAGGAAAGACTAAAATGTTAGCTGTAAAATTAGTTAAAAATATAACTGGGGTTCAAAAATATGTTCCCTAGGCTCACAGAGTGAAATACTATTCCTTCAAGGGAAATCTTATCTGAAAATGTGCAGAGGGGCAAAGAAACATATTTAGGCATGATAGGAGAACTGTGTGTTTACTATCCCATGAGGGCTAAGAGGCAGGAGAGAAGGAGGAAGACCATGAGAGATAAACAACTTCCAGATAAAAAATAAGCTTATTTGCAAAGAAGAGATTTAACTTTCCACTGGAGATTCTGAAAAGACACTGAAGAGTGTTACATGGGGTTACATGAATAACTAGGCATTGACAATTATAATACAGATTGAAGGGGTAAGAAGAGTTGTTGTGTGGGGGAGAGGTATTTAGATTGCTACAGTACTCTACCATGTTTCTATATTATATTCCTGGAAATCAATAGGAATATCATCCTTCATTTATAATGTAAAACTTATTTTTGCAGACATATTTTATTTAATCCTCATTTTAAAAATGAAAAACAAAAACCAAAACTCTGTTGAGATGCAATTAATTTATTTACTTATTCATTATTTTTCCTCTCTTTCTTCATCTATACCATACTTTTTTTCACAAAACTACTAATTTCTGATATACACATTAACAAAATAAACTAAATATGAATTAAGGCTTTATTTTTACTCATAGATTCACTTTTTTTAAAAGTGTCTTGCCACAGCTTAGAGAGGTTGAAGCTGTGTTGATTGCTTCTTTTTGTATGAAAAACAACACTGCCAATATTTTCCATACTAACTTCATGTTCTGAGGAGGCTTAGACCACAAGGGAACACTTTTAAATATACACAGAAATACTGCGAAGAGTACAACATCGCACTCCAAATTCTACTCTCTACTCTCAAATGGCAAATAGAGTATGATGTAGTAGAAAGAACACAAGCCCACTTGAGACGTAGATTGGACTCTGCCGCTTACCAACTGTGAGAAAATGAACAATCCATTTCACCTTTAAAGGTTTTATTTCCTTTTCTGGAAAATTCAGTTAATGATTGCTGCATTTTTCTCAGTCTTGAACAGTTGCTGATCTAACATAGCATAGAGTATTTTTCTTTTCTTCTTTCTTTTTTTTTCATGGTAGATGCAGGTCTCTTAAGGCTGGCCCTGTGTTTTTCTTGCTTACCAAATGCACACCGACTCACTAGCCATCACATAGTGCTTACAGACTGAAAGAGTGAGTGATATTATGCAAAACGGTGCTGTCTTCATTACAATGCAAAATAGCGGGTGTTTCTATTAGCAAGCAGTTTACCCACATGACATAAGTGTTTCTAACTGTAGAGAACACATGGCTTGGGGATTATGAATCTTTAATGGGTTTGAGTTTTAAAGGCGCTGGGATAAAAATATCTCTCAGAACTGTCGAGTAACGTTGATTATGCATTAAAGTTTGCCATGTGTCAAAAAGATAATATGTCTCTATGAATTCCATTTCTATTTCTCATTATCTGCACCCTACATCATTAACTTTTAATGAATTTGGCTTTTATTTGCTGTCCCAACGTTGCAGAGGTTCATTTTTCTTTTCCAAATGCTTAGCACTATTGCAGAAAGTGTTTTTTTTTTTTGGTATGCAATTTGTATTTACAGCTGTGTTTTATTCTCTTGTGTTTGTTATAGCTGAAATTAGAAGGATATAATGTCCTCAGTACAGTCTCTTAAAGAATTTGTCACCAAACCATCATGTCATATCTTCATCATAAGAAGATGACTTCCTCCTACCCCAGGAAAGCCAGGGAGAAAATGCTCTGGTATAAATTTCCTGGCGCCCTAAGGAAACACTAGAAAAAATGTATTTTAAAATAGTATAAACTGAAGAAATTATTTTCAGATATCATGCTATTGTGCAATATGGCACAACATAGGAAATTATATTGAGGGGTAGGGGTATCTTTCATTGATTATTACCCTATGCTAGACAGTGACTTTTTTTTTCTTTTTTTTTTTTTTTACAGTAGCTGTTCATAAGACTGCACCTGCATGGACATGACCCATAAAAAAGAGAGTAGCTTGATTCAAATTGAAGATCACTATGACACGGTGCTTCACCTGCTGAAATAAATAAAGGTAAGTGCACTTAAAACATTTGTGTCCCTTTTATTTAAAAAGAAGAAGTTGCATACAAAGATATTGCTTAATTTCCAAGGAACTGGGGCTTGATTCCACATATGCAGAAGATAATTCCCATGTCCATAGGGTGCCCTCTCTCACCTCAAACCCAGTATGTGATTCTGGCCTTTTATGCATCAAAGAGCTCTGCTTCTGAGAGCTGAGAAGTCCAGAGAATTTTGATCAATTGTTTCATTTTGAGGTAAACAGGAAATACTTTCTGTCCATGCAAGCCGTGATGGCTACAAAGATATTTAATCATGAATACTTAGGGTACACAAGGATTTTCTTCACATACCACTTAGCTGTCCGTAGAAGGTTGTCAACCTAACATCCAAAGTTAAACTTATTTTCTAACCTAGATGTGTTCACATTGTGGTCCACAGAGTCTAAACAGTTCCACGTAGAACCATCAGAAGATATCAAGGAAAGTGAGGAACAGAGGTGTAGGATCCTACCTCACTAAAGCAGGACAGCCCTATTATTATCTATTCCACATATTAAAATCCATTTAAAATTAAAACTCAAGAAAGATTTAACTGCAAAAAACTGGGCAACAACCATTCTAACCCTCTTCCTTCTGTTGCTTTAAAAGGCCTCTTCTCTGTGAGGTTAGGCTCTCTCTTTCCTCAGAATTCTGTTGTTCCTCTTTATGGCCTTGTTTAGTTTAACGCAAGGGTTTAGTTTAGAGAATCTCAGATTTGGGGAGCAATTCTCTGGATTGCAGATACCCTCACTTTGCCTTCTAGTCAGGGACCTCAATCCTTCTCTAAAACTCAGTCATACTACATGCAAGAGTGGAACGGACCTCCTCCATCCTGTACCCCGGGGACTAAAGATATTCAGTTTGTTTATTTTAAGAACCAGATAAGGCACCAGAATCATGAGTCTCACTTGTCCCAAATGGAGCTTAGTGACAAGTGAATCATAGTGTTCAGAGTTGATAAAGGAAAAAACTATTTTCATATCTCTAGTTTAAAAAATAAACATAATTTCTCTGTCTAGAAACAGTCCATAGAATTACTGTCAGTAAATTTGAGAGATTTAAACATTTGGATTTTAATGAGTTAGAAAGCCTCAGAAAAATTGTGCTGTGTGTAGTCATCTCACTGACGGCTGAGAGCGTCCTCCACTAACACTCACTCTCTCCTGAATGGTCCTCCTTGCTCTCTAATGTGCTGATCAATCTCCCCGTGCATTGCTCTTCATCCTTTCAAAGAGAAGCATTTAGAGGCATCCTGAATGGAACAAAGAGTGCCACAACAGGTGACATCACTTCAACATTTTATGGTGCCACCCGATTTTTCCAAATATTCATTTATTTTTTTTATAACCTTTTCAAGCCCGAGAAGAAATGAAAGAAATTTTTGGTAGTATGTCATGACCAATTGGATCCTCTCATCTCTTCTTAAATGCAGTGCATCAGCATATAAAGTAAATGCTTGTATTTGTAGTTTGTGTGGTAGTAGTTAAATGATTAGGATCTAACTTAGATACTGAGGGCTTCAATCCATGACCGACTACTTAGCAACTGTTAACCCTGAGAATGACACCTACCCTCTCTTAGGCTCAAGTTCTTTATCTTAAAAATGGAGATAATGACAGCTACTTCATAGAGCTCTTGAAAGTTTTAATTGAGATATGTACATAATCCATAACTTTTAGCTACAGGTCATGATTTTTTTTTCATACGTTTGCTCTTATAACCTTAAAACGTAAATAAGTTTTTGATCATTTAATCTAACACCAGTTTTCAGATAAGGAACTTAAATACCAGAGAACAAGTATGTCTTTCTAAAGACATCCAGTCTTTTAATGGAAGATTCAAAACCAGAGAAGACATTTACCTACACTCACGTTCTTATTCTACTTGTAAAAGAAGATGTAAGGGAAAACAACACAAATTCTATGAATTAGTAGAATCAACAAATGTCAAATTGAACTGAGAAAGAGGGATTATTTCCCATTCATTTCACCAACTCATTACTTGTTTTAGGAATTATGATAAAATATATCTTAATGACCAAATGCTTCATTGTGCCTAGCTTGAAAAGATCATAAAGACAATACATTATCAGGTAAAAGTGTGTTCATGAAACTGATAAAGCAAAAATATTTGAACCACGAAAAGCCAAAGAAGAGGCATTCATCTACTTTGGGCATGAGCTTGTAACCAAACTCAGATCCACCCTACTCTGTAAAGATGCTAAGAACCTCCTGAAAGAATCCCAAACCTTGTCATGGGGTCCCATCAGCAAGGAAGCTTTCATATGTGCACACTCCCAGTCCTTGGGAGTGCCTAGATGTCACAGAAGCAGTTATACATGCATCTACTCCTGGAAACATACTTCCCCATCCTCTCCTTCCAAATAAGTTTAAAAAAATAAACACAAGTCCTCAACATTTCCTTCTTAAAATAAGTCCAGCTCACGAGCAAAAATCTTGATCCACTATACTGTAAACTTTATGAAAATAAGTGCAAACCTTATTTTTCATGTTTATTGCTGTAACATCAAAAATGAGACTCCAGTAAAACATCACCAAAGCAAATAGTTTGTGGGGTTTTTTTACCCTTTGAGACAGGGTCTTGCTCTTTTATCTGCAGGGTGGAGTGCCATGGAGTGGTCACAGCTCACTGCAGCCTCAAGTTCCTGGGCTCAAGTAATGCTCTCGTGCCTCAGCATCCTGAGTAGCTGGGACTACAGGCACATGCCACCATGGCCAGCTAGCCAGATAATTTAATTTTTCTTTTTTTTTTATTTATTTATTTTTTTATAGATGGGATCTTTCTCTGTTGCTCAGGCTGATCTTGAACTCCTGGTCTTTTAAGTGAACCTCCTGCCTTGGCCTCCCAAAGTGCTGGAATTACAGGTGTGAACCATCAGGCCTGGCCAGAGGCAAATAATTTGCATGGCAGGTGTTGATGTGCTATAGAAATAATTCCACACAGGGAGACCAGATCTTAGAATCTCAGCTGAAGGCTATTCTTAAGGCTTTCCTGGCAGAGAAAGATAGCAGACAACCTCTAAAGCACTCTGTCTTAGTTTGTTTGGGGCTGCTATAACAGAATACCAGTGACTGGATAACTTATGAAGAAAACAATTTATTTGCATCATGGCTGTGGAGACTGGGAAATTCAAGATTGAGGGGCCATACCTGATGACGGACTTCTTGAGATAGCAAGAGATCAAACTCATAGCCTCAAGCCCTTTTATAATTGGCATTAATCCATTCATGAGGGTGAAAACCTTATGACCTAAACCCCTTCTATTAGGCCTCACTCACCAACACTGTTGCCTTGGGGATTAACTTTTCAATACAAGCTTTATTGAGGTTCCCCATTCAAACCATAGTATACTACTAAATCTTAATTCCTTTAATGATCTCTGTTCTTTCTCTAATATGAGATTCCAAGCCCTCTAATATCTATTCCACCAATTTCATGCTGCTCACCCTGATGCTCTGGGCTCCTCCATTCTTCACACCTATGCTACTAATCAGCCTCAGGTGTCTGCCCCCTGAGCCCACCTTTAGCACCAGCCAATTTCCTCTCAGCCCCTGGCAGGAGTGTCTGTAATCATAGGTGGGGAATTGGACACACCAGAAAAAATTGGACATTAGACCAAACATTAACTTTCTCACAATACATGACCTTTTATGTCATTTTACTACTCAGGGGACTCTGTGGCCTCCGTTGCTAATGTGGAGATTATTTCATCAAAAGATTTTCTGGAACTAGATTTTATTTTTTATTCTGGCTGAGAGCAAGAAAGAAGGCTTGAAGGTGAGAATTATGAAAAACTCCACAAAGAAACTTTTAGATGATCCTTAAAGTAAATGCAGGATTGAAATTGGCCCAGACCAACAACAGACTAAACCAGGTAGAGGGAGCAATGTTAGTTTGGTGGCCTATAAATCAGTGCCACTCTCAGACATTTTTATCTGTCAGTGGCATTTAATGTATAAGGCTAAATTTATCAGTAAGAAGAGATTATGAAAGCTAAACTGATTCAACATAAAGAATTTTACTTCATTCTATTATATAACTTCCTACTTTTCAGCTTAAGTATCCTTTCTAAAATGGAGCATCAGTACTACAACATGGCATATGTATCTTTAGAATGTCCTTACATTGCAAAATTTAAAGTTGACAACAATAGAGTGATAGCCAGAATTTTTTCTGAAATATTACTCCATGAAATTAAAAACAATCTTGAAATAATTGGTGTAAAATCAAATAGCAAACAATTATGGTTGAAGCCCTTGCCTCTTTGGTGAACTATAAGATTAATAAGAGTTTGAAGGCCGTGAATATCATGGTAGGTGTTACCATCATCACCATTTCATGAAGGAAAAAATGAAGGCTCGGGGAAGTCAAGTTTCTTTCCCAAAGTTTCATTTTTACTACTTTAAAACGTGAAAGCCCATGTTCCTAATGACTTCAAAATAGGGAGTGGTGAAAAGCCTTAACTTCTTGCCCAGTGATTTTGGTGAGAGCAGTATAATTGGGGTGGGAGGGCAGAATCAATTTTGTCTAGGATTGTAGCAAGGGTTCGATGAAAGTTTCCTTAGAATAAAACAAATTTTAAAACTTCTCTGTGAAGTAAGAGTTGTAGATACATGTAAGATGTGGGCCAAATGAGAGCTATTATTTTTTCTTAAGTGTGAATATATATGCTTGACTTAAGAAAAAAAAAATAATGTGAAGGAAAATAACCTATAGAAGAAGCGGAGATAGAGGAGAAAAAGGAAATAACTGAAGCAGTGTGACCCATAGCAAAGGCAGATAAATGTCAAAAAGGCAGATTTTTGGTTTCAGACACATCCCAGTTACTATGTGAAATCCACCCCTACTTGCTGTATGAATTTGGCAATATAATATAAGAGTAAAAAATGAAGCCACACAAATTCTAAATGAAAACCTGGGTGAATTCCCCTTTAGACTTAGTGTAGGGAAAGGCTTTCTAACTATGAATCAGTCTACTTTTACTTTTTCCTGATAAAAACATCTTAATTTTTCTTTGGGAGGCTACCCGTGACCTGGATGGGCCTCTCAATCAAAGTGCATTGCCTTCTCTGACCAAAACATGGGTTTGTGACCAAACAGGTCCAGTTAAGCTTTCTTCTTTGGAATTCACATCAGTTTTAACATCTGTGTTTTATACCATTAAAGCATTAAATAAGAAGGGAGCCGGATACACATAAATGATTCAATCACTCTCCCCTCCAAAAAGGAAGAAAGTGAGAGAACTAACTTCACGCTGAAAATTACTTCTTGGCTGGAGGGGGAGAAAGTAAATGATAAAGACACATTTGAATTTTATAGGTGATAGAGTGTTTAGAACTTGAAGATTTGGAATTCGAAGAAAGTGGTGATGTTGGAAATAGTAACTGATAGGAACAGTAGAGGACATTTATCAGAACATAGACAAATGAGTTCAGCTTTGGATATTTAGTAGGTATTGGGGACAGGACATTTATGCTAGTTTAAATATGTTTAAAAAATTGTACAACATTTACAGTAAAGAGCAGAAAAGGCGGTAATAGAGATACTAGGACAGATCTGGGCAGTGGATCTTATGCTTTCCAGGGTCTTTACATACTCTATAAAGAAAGAAGAGTTGCCCGTGAGTTAAACAAAAATTAAAATATTTAAAAAATAAGAACGAGAAGGTTTAATATTTTGCACTATTCATTTGTTTACCTTTCAGGATTGTGTTATGATTTTAGTGAAATAATTCACTATCCTGACCAAGTTCTATTGATAATCATGGAGTGAAGTTCTTGTTTGCATATTCCTTCACACACATACAGTATTAAATTTTAATTATTGCTAATTATGCAAGTGGTATGTTTCATCACCTGTCTCACTAAACATAACATCTCATTTGCGGATAAATCTAGAACAAGAAAAAAGCAACTGACCATCTATGTAAAAAACAATGAACTCAAAGGATTAAGGATGGAGTCAAATCAAAAGATTAGAATTAAAAAAAAACTATAAAAGATGAGAAAATGGGAGGTTGTAATGTCAGTGGGTAAATATTACAATTGAACATTTGTGAAGTAGAACAAGTATTTATGAGGACAGGTGTTACTGGCAATCATAGTTTTGTATAGATAACACAATATTAAAACAAATATTGTTTATAAGATTAAGAAAATGCCCATTTGGTCTTTCAAAATGATGGCAGTATCTAAGATAGGTAGTCTGTGAACCAGGTTTTGGAACTAACTAAAAGGTTGGGATCTTACAGTGGTGAGATATATAATACTATTCAAGTCCTATGTTGTAGCCATGTCCCTTTCAGAATCCCCAGATTGTCACCCAGCAAATAAAGTTGCTATCCCAGTTTGCCAGGACTAGAATCAAATGTGAAAAAAAGTGGAAGGCAAACAGTAGCAATCATATGTAGCTATTCTCCCTGCCTGTGCTTCTACGTAACACCAGACTGGCCTTTAAAGTCTGGTACACAAGTGTTCCTATTTACTCTTGCAGCATCTCTCAGTGTTCTGCAAATTGAAGACCAATAATCTTTTCTTATAAAGATAGACAAGGTTTCAGAAAGATGAACGTGACATTAAAAAAGAGATATTAATGTTATTAATAATAAGCACTTCCTTAAATAGTAATAAACAAAAATAGGTCTTATATTGATGTGCCTAGTGGGAATTATGCTCCTGAAGAAACACAGCTGCCCTTTTGTTCCTGTAAAACACACCTCATGGTATTTTATTTTGTGAGGAAATTTTTTTTTTTTTGCACTCCTGCAGCACAGGCTGATACCAGGGAAAGGAGAATGTAGACTTTAACCAGAGACGAATTCAGGAGAGTTACCCTATGAATTTTATTAGTTGAGTAAGCTCTCGTGAAAAAAAATGAACCCTACTCATGATACTGCCAGGGGATGATTGGCTGGAAGAAGTGAGAGATACTTTGAGTGACCTAGAGGCTGACAAGAAACATTTTATCACTCTAAAGTGAGTGGCTTAATTTCTCTATGGATTGAACCTTAGAACTGATGACTTTTGAATAGGGCATTGCATCAGTAGAGAAATCCACAGGCTGTCAAGTAAAGGAAATTGGTATTTCTATATTTCTCATTTCAAAGGAGAGACCTATTATTCTACTCTAGCATATAAAATTCCAGTCAAGGTTCTATATACTTAGAATAATTCTGAAATGTTGGTCCTAACACTATGCAGTTAATAGAATATACAATGTATTGTCTGAAAAGCAGCAATATAAAGACACATAATTACCAAATATTTTCCTTCTTTATTTACCAACAAGCAATTTGGGTACAGCTTTGTCTAGTTAAATCATCCTCACATTAAAGAATAAATCTAAGTTAATGCTCCACAGGATGGTGGTAGTAATTAACATATTGACTGCCACACTGGAAAAAAAAATTTTACTTGAGGCCATGGTGTTTTATCATGAAAATAGAATAAAAACTTCAAAAAAAACCAATCCTTTTTAATTTGCTAAAAAAATTATTTTTTATTGTTTTTTTGTGTGCAAGTTATACAAAATTAAATTGTCAATATTAATTGTAACAATGAGAACATTGTTAATTGTAACAATGAGAACAGATTTTCATGAACCAACTGTAGGGTTTCCATGGGGCCACCCACCACGTAACATGCATGCTACAGCATGGCAGTGTGAGTTGCCTGCACACCATGAGGCTCCTAAGGTAAAGAGTCATGTGAGTTGCATATGCTTCACGAGGCCCCAGGCTCAAAACTAGCGTGAGTTAAATACAAATCGTATGGCAGTTAATGTGTTAAAATGAAGGATACCGTCTTCTCTGACAGAAAAATTTAGGTATCAAGTAACAGTAGCTTGGGAATAAATTGGGCACTGAGAGTAGGAATCTAGAAACACAGCAAGAGAATATATTCGCCAAACCATAATTTTGTCCACAATGAGACCTAATCTTTCAAATAAAATTTTGTTCCCTGTTAAATGTCCAGAGCACATATTGGTTTTTGCATTCCATAACATCTCATTCAAATTTATGACTAGAAAGTGTATGCAGGCAGAGAAAATATGAGCTGTGTGCACATACAAAATCGTTAAATACTACAGTGGCCTTTGCCCAGATTGCCTAGTTAAAAGAGCCTGAGGCCAAAGATTCCATGCTATCACATTGCAGAAGTTTGCTGTCCAAGGGAGGCAAAAGTGAAGGATAAAGAAAAGTTACATGGGGAAATAGAAAGAGCAAATACAAGAAGAAACATTAGTTCTCACTAAGCACAGTTGATAGCAGGATGTCCTCAGAAACCTAATTAAAACCACTGTGTTTCAGGAAAATTCATAAAGGTAGAAAGAGGAAATAATTTCTCTGCTGGTTTCTTCCCAGTTTCCAATCCCCATTGGTAAAAGCTTGACCATAGGTCATTAACAGCCTATATGTCCAGGATGTGTTACCTGGCCCCTCACCTAAGCCTGTGGGGATGCCAGAGGCTTTGTGTATCTAGACTTGGTAGTGCACTGGTACAGCTGTCCCTACCTATCAGTCACTTACACATGTGAGATCCTTGTTCTGAGGTGGTGGCAACAGTTGCAAAAATATGGACTTGAACCATCTCTAGGGCCATTACGGAACAAAGCAGCATACAAGGTCTAAAACTGAGAAAGCAGGTGGGTCCCAGCTTGTCTTGGGAGATATACAACTTAGTTTAGTAATGACCATCCCTTGTGCCATCCTTGTATAGTTGGATCATATAGGAAAGAAAATATCCTTCACTTATAGGAGAGTATAAATCCAGTCCTTTAAAAGTACCGTCAGATGAAATGTCCTAAAAAGAGTTAGATAAAAAGGGTAAGCAAAATACAGTGTCAATTTTTATATCTGTCTCTGTTTTCCCATATGTTTAAGATTTCCCTTACCCTTGGCCATCACTTTGGCTGATGTGTGTTGCTTACTTGGAAGGATAACTCATATTGAGCCCATGGTGGTTTGTACACTTAGCTGCGAAGTCCTTGTGTCCTTGTGAGTAATGTTGGTGAAACTGACTATTTTCATATAACATTGGACTTTGAAGCACCAAGAGAAAGCCTGAAGAATCCCCTGGGTTAAACGTATCCCCACCACCACCCTCAAGAAAATTAGTGTGTACTCTCAGTAGAGTAACTCTTTTCTTGGCTTACCAGTCCCCCAATCTGAGAAGCCCAAAATGACAGTGTGATAACCCCGGATTTTGGTACAGTGGATACCTTACTATATTCCCTGAAAAGACCATATTTTCACCTACTCTCAGTAAGCATAACAATTATCTGACTGATCTTAAGGTTTTGGGAATGAGAAGTGCAAATTACACACTACGTAACTGGGAATGATTGTGGGAGATGTTGATCTTACTTTCATTTGCTGGCTGCTGGATCAGTGTATTGTATTGGGGACACTGCATGCTATACAAGTGATTCAGTGCCTAAGTTGCACCTTTGAAGACAGTGCCCAATCCCACAAGGTTTTTACTACTTAGTGCCTCAATTAAGCCTTCAGCACTCTATTCCAACCGCTGTCCTATTCAGTCAAGTTGGCTGATTCTTGATGGTTGAGAACATGATATATCCAGAGAAAACTATATTTATGAGCTTATTGTCACAGCTCCTTTTCTCTAAAGGTCAGAAGCCATACTGTGTGGGGTACCATGTCAATAGATTAGGCATTCTGTAAGTCTTCAGACAGTGGTGCAGGTAAGAGTACCACCAATGTGAAGAACCAATCCAAGTATTGATTCCAATATGGTTGAGTTTCTGTCTCTGCCAAAGTGGAAGGAGTTGGATGTGATTGACCAGTCACATCCTGTACGACTGTATACAGTGGTGGCCTGTATCCCCAAAGGATGATGACATATTAAGATTCCAGCAATGGTTTCTCTTGCTGGCAGGTTGGCTACTCAGCAGTGGTGGTAACTAGCACACCTTTAGAGAAGAACAGCCTCTGTTGTGAGACTTCTGTATTCATTCCATTTCTTTCCTGATGGTTATTCTGTCCATGGGCATATGATACAAGTACAAGAATGATCTAGGAAAGAGTTAGACTAACAATCATAGGATAAGTTACCCAATGAATATATCCAGTTTTTAAGAGATTCATTTGTAGTGGATAGTATCTGCTGACCATTAATGTGAGATGAAAAAAGTCTGCAACATTTGTTCTAAATTATATATGTACAACTGGGCACCTATTGCCCTGTAACCTTGTTTTGAATCTTGCAATCTTGTTCCTTTTAGGCCTCTTACCAAACAATGCAGCCATTCTCGACCACTCAAACATCAGGGTATATCCATATTTTAGATCTCCTTTCCCACCAAACAATGGGCTTTTTTTCATCATTGTGTTTTGGGCCACCCTTGAGATGGGTTTTGGTTCAGTAGAAGATATTGCCCAGCTAGTACCAACATAATATATTGATCAACTATGGACCATGTTTGTGCTGTTTTCTCCATTTTGAAGGAACTACATATGAAGCTGTAGGCATAAATTGAGGCAGAGATATTAGGCCAACTGAAGTATATAACATGGGAATCTGGGTTCATCATGTAAATTACTTCTTCCTTTTATACCTGCTCAAAGCCAATTTCGAACAAACCATGGCCATCATAAAATAAATTATGGCCATGTCCACCCCATTCTATGACTGAGTGGATCTGATAACAACCTGGTCACATAGTCTTTTGCTGTATACTAATCAGGTATTTTATATTTATTAGGCACAAACAGGGGAGTGTCTAAAGTCAATGCAATAATTCAGTTGCTTAAAAAAGTTTTGATGGGGATTATTTTTGATGTAAAGTTTTACTGGCACTCCATTCAACTTCCTGTATTCCAGATACAGAAACAGATAAGGAAAAACTAAAAAACAAAGACGATCAGAAAGAAGAGCCAGCCTCTAAATGTCTACAACTTCCGTATGTTGGAAACTCAGTAATAAATACTACAAGATTTAACATCTTGTTGTGAGCAATAGAAGAGAGAAGAAGAGTTATTTTTGATTATATTCAGTGCTATAATCTTATTAAAAGAGAAGATGTTCCTAGCCATAATTTCCTTTTAGTGCTAAAGAAAAATCAATAAAAAACATACCGTCTTTCATGCCAAATGGATTAGTTTATATTATTGAAGATAATGCCTTCTCTAGCATCTTATTTAAGTAGAAACTTAAATACAGTGCTAGAGGAAAGGCTAGATTGTCAAGATGAAATAGTTGTAATTGAGACAGGTTACAAATAGAATTAACATATACTTCTGTGGTAAATCCTTACTTATTTGGAAATTGAGGCTTGATTCAGTAAAAAATAAGACTTACAGCATACTTTTAGAGGCAGGAAAACATAACTAACATATGCATAATATTCTTGTACTTACAAAATGCTTTCATATACATTATTTTAATTGAATTACTTACAAGTATTTATAGTGAGTTAACTAAATGCTAACAATGTCTTGCCATGTAGAAATACTGTTGGATCTAGCTTAATAAAAGAATAAAGAATATTGTAATCTGTTTTTTATGGGTAGAGTTTGTATAAAATACCTTTCTTAAGCAGTTTCTCTTCCAATAAAATGAATCAACTCCCTACAAAACTTGGCTTTATAACCTTAATTTGCATATGAATCATTTAATACATGTTATAAAAATATTGAACTAGCATATGCTTTCACTAAAGTTAAAATTTTATGATTTTAATGTATATGAGACAATATCAAGAAATATAAACTATGTTTTAATTAGTCATGTGTGTTTTTGGTTTGTGGTATTTTTGTTTTTGTTTTTTTGAAGTGTTTTTTGTATATTATGAAGTAGATGTATGTGGAAAGACTTCTATAATTCATATAAGTAAACAGGCAAACCACACATTTTTAAGATCAGAGAATTTTGTGTTCCATCAGTGAGCTCTGTGTTGATGACTGTTTCCATGGCTCATATATCTCTCATTTTTTTTCTTTTTAAGAGCTATCATCTCATTGATTTTTTTTACTATGTACCAAGCACTCTGCTAAGCACATTAAATGCATTATCTCATTCAACCTGCCCCCCAATAATCCTAGGAGGTAGTGAAAATTACTATAGCTAATTTACCAGAAAGGGAACATATTGGACTATGTTCAGAAGTAGTTAGGTTTCCATACTGTGAATTCCATTAAGTATTAATTAATTTAGTCTTAATTAATTAAAGAAATAGATTAGAACATATGCTTTATTTCATCAGGCAAACCTTCCCAGCATAAACACAAAGTCACAGATATAATATCATTCATAAACTCATTGTATAAGGAGTTAAGGTCTCCCAGATCATTTCTGACTCCTAGGATTTACTGACTACTTCAGGCAATTTATGTGGCTTGTGGGAATATTCTCATAATCTTAGATTCTTTCTTTGGGGTCTGTACAATACAGTTACCCTCCAAAAAGGTCCAAAGTGTGTGCCTTTATTTAAAAAAGCATATGGAAACTTTTAGCAAAGTAAGAAGTCATTCTTAGATTATCCTCACTGAATTACCAACAAATAAATCCAAAGTTTTACTTTCCATTCTCTCCTATTGACTACCTGCTGGTGTGCCAGTGTACCTTTGCTCTAACTTTAATTTTTAATGCTGAACAATATTAAAAGTAAATTAAAGACATCAGAATTATCCACCCTACCACTGTAGGCTTCATTATGTGGCCTAAATATTAAATCATTTTTCAGGCATAGCTAAGCATGTCATGTCCACACTTAACAAAAATAATTCCACAATATCATCTAATGGGCATCTCTTGTTCAAATTCAGTCGATTTGAAATTGACAATTGTATGAAAGAACCTGGCCGCCCCAAACATGCTAACCTCAGTATTTTGAAGATAAACACATTATATCCTTCTCCTTTCTACAACAATAAGATCTGTTTCTTCTGTTTCTCTAATCATTAAGGCTGTGCTGAAAATAGAGATTTTATGTGTTTGTGATCTTGCTTTTTCATAACTACCATACACATTCATCTAATGACAAAACTCCTTTTTATAATTCTGGAAAATATTCAGAATTTCTTCTTTAATATTTTCCTCTTCTTTTCTCTTAAGAATATTTTTAATATTGGACTACTTAATTTGGTCTGCACTTTTCTTAAATATAATACACTTCATTTGTTAATTTTTTTGCATTAATTCAGGGTGAATTTTTCAGTATTGTCTTTCTATTTACAAATTCTAACTTTATGTATATCCAATTTACAGACTATCTGGTCTATTATCGGCATGACCGTACTCATGAATTCCAATGTTTCTAATTTGTTCTTTTTTATATTTATCTTTTTTGTTTCAAATATATCTGTTGGTAAGTTGTACCTTATTATTTTAATTTATAATTTCTCTCCTCTAGTCACATTATTGTGATAGATGTTGGCACTACACTTATGTGTCTGAGGAATTAGAGTGTACTTATTTTAGCACCGTATTTCAGATTTGCACTTTTTCTGAGCGTATACTTATGTCCTCATTTTTGCAAATGTTGGTTGTCAATTTGAGTGATAGTTTCTGTCATTTATTTTGAAATTTTCATTTTCAGGTTCATTCTCAAAGGGATTAACAAACAGTATTTTTGGATGCTCATACATCCTGTACTGTGGATTTGCCATTGTCTTGTTCTGCCTGTCTGAGGCTCCTGCTGCTGTCCGGGCTAGCCTAGTGCCAGCTTGGCCCATGTGTTCTTTCCTAGCTGTGCTTATTCCCTCCAGTCCACCACGGCAAGGAATGGTATGCAAAGCTTTTCTCAGCCCCTGTTAACACCAAGCTTCTGGTTTTACAAGGTGAACCAGACTTTGATCTTGAGTAATGACTAAGGTGCTTTTGGGCCCTGTTTTCCAAGAACTCTAACTCCAAACTCTCTCCTCAGGTATCCAACCCTTGATCCCAGCAGGCACAAAGCTTCAGCTCCTGCCTGCTACCATGTGTTAATATTCGTATTCTGGTCCATGGACATGTTTTCTTACTTGTGGTTAGATTACTTCATTTTATTTTATTTTTATTTACACTTAACATTGCCATTTGTGAAGGGAAGGGAATATTTAAATGCATGAACTATACTCTTATCTTGGCTGGAAGTCTCCCAGTTTCTTTGCAAGATTCCATCACAATTCCCTGTCTGCAGCAGCAAAATACACGCAACACGTTCTGCTCTTCCCTCATCAGTCATTCACTTCCCAACAGCTTGAAATCTGTGTTCAATCCCTAACATTTTATAGACACCACTCTCAGAAAACTCACAGATGATCTCTGCATCCCACAGTATGATGTGAACTTTTCCATCTTTGATCTCTGCAACAGTGGATACTTGCCAATCTGCCCCTGCTTAAAATTGCTTTTCCTAGTTATTTTCATATTTCACACAACTTGTGATACCAAAATAAGTGTAAGCCTGTCAAATCAAAACAAATAGATGTAGGCCTCCTGTTTTACTCATGTATAACCTTTTCTCTGTCTCATACAAGAGTTAAGATAAATACCTTACATTAAAACCTTTAAATTAATCAGTGGTTTTCTACTAATTATGTGGAGCAAAATTAATAACGTTTTCCAAAGAGTCTGGTAGAACATTTTGACATCATTGACCTTACTTTCATGCATGCAGTGGAGAAGAGAAGACAAATTTAATAAAAATAAATTTTTAATTCTAATTTGCTAGGTTGTTTTAGACGTATTAGTATTGAAGAACACTTGGATGCCCTATATGTTAATTTTATTTTGTTTCATGTGAAGAATAGTTGGTATAAATTGTAGCAGTGAGCACATTTCTCATATCTTATTCTAGAGACAATATTAAACTCCTGGTAGCGTAGCATATGTATGTATGTATCTATCTATCTATCGATTGGGGGTGAGATATTAATAGATTCTATGGTTTAGTATTAGACTTGAATTAAATAAATAATTGAAGAAAATAACAAACAGCAGACTACTATATCTAGCCTTATTGAACCATTTTCAACATAATGATTTCGTTGTTAGAAAAAAATCTTATTTCAGGACACTCAGATATTTATCAAAAAAAGATAATGTGCCAAGTTTCCAAAAGTACTGCTAAATTTCTTCTAGTAATTTGGTAATTTTTACCAGGAGACAACCTTCAACAACTGTTTCCAAGTATAACAATTCTCAGAAAGGCCACGAGACCTACTTAAGCTGACAAATGTTAATTATGTGGCTCTGACTCTCATTCTGTTCTGCACTCAAGCAATATTTACTGAACAACTATAGCATTTAGGCCTGTAGGGAGATTTAGAATGAAATTTCCATTGAGTGTACACCTGAGGTTTCGTGTTCACAAAATTAAATAAATGTTGAATAGATATATTCTGTCTTAGAGTAAAGGAAGGAGTAATTAATTCTGACTTTTGAAAGTGTGGCATTTAAGCTGGATATACAGTGAAGAGGATCATAATGATAATCAATATGAAATATGAGGAGAGTCATCTCTCTTCAAAAGTATAGTTTTGGTCCCTGTCTTTCATTCACATCATTTACCCAAATGATCAAGTATTACTTGACATCTCCTTGAAACAAAGAAGTTCCTGACATATCTGAAGTGAGGCACATATAAATATGGAAATGTGATGAGACGTCATTCCAGGGAAAATAATTGGGACAAGACCATGAGAGCATTGCATAATAAGCTACAAACAGAATACCCCTTCTCTTACATTAGCCAGTGCAGAAATGAAGGTTCATAGGACATTTCAAAAAATATAATGGAAATCAATGTTAGAATTATTCAGATATAGGGGATGAGCCGGATAATGTCAAAGATCTGAGATATTTGTCTTCTTTGTGTCACAATGTTCTTTGACTAGTTGTGTGTTTTAGGAATCATTGCGGGACATTGTCATTAATTTTTTACCGGTAAGTTTGCTACATTCTACTATGAGTTCTTTGAGGGCAGTGAGAACATTTATTTGTGTTATATCTTCAATTCTTACTATAGGTCCTGAAAAAGTGAATGTTCACTGTTAAAAGAAATCGCCCCAAATATGAACAGTTTTATATATGTAACAGTTTTTTTCCTGGGTAATATAAAATACTATTGGTGTTTCTAGAGATTGATATTCAAATATTAAGAACCTCTGAAATTTGCATGTACTTTCCTGCCAACAATTACACATACAGGTATTTTACCCAGAAAATAGTAAAAGATTCACGAAAAAGATAAAAACACATGATTGCTAATAAAACTTATAATTGAAAAAAGTGAACATATTAACATGTTTAACAGTAAGAAATGGTTAAATAATGTATGTGCATAAAATGACATTAATAGCCATACACGTCATTATTCTAGAAATAACATAATCATAGGGGACATTTCTGATCTCCTGAATAAAAATCACAATCTGTAAAATTTATTATAAACTATAGCTATAATTTATAAAAATAATGCACATATAAAGATAAAATATTTTTTATTTTCTCTGGCTGGTAGAATTAAAAATTTCATTTTCTCTGTTGTATATTGCTGACTTTTTAAAATTGCCAGTGATAAAAAAGTTTAAATAAACACAAAGCAGCTTCAGTGACACACTACAATTTGATTAACATGAGAGATTATAGCTTGCCTTTAGCTAGGTGTGTTCATGTTACTAATTTCTGAGCACAAGGGCATTAGTACATGTACAGTGGACAAATTGCATATCTGGGTCCTACCCCTCACAGGTGAATGATCTTCTAACTTTCCTTTCCCTCCTCATGTGCTGGAGTATCGACATGTAAATGGTTTACATTCAACAATAAAATGGAAGAAAACTTTGTCCTAGAAAAGCTGCCGGTGTGGAATGCTCAACTGAAACTGTTATATGGATTGAAATAAACTTTGTGAAAGCCATTGTATT